>JAQGBY010001071.1:0-33123 GCA_034698785.1 Mycogona germanica
ATCACCATTTTATAGTAGACAAGTTGTTTCTGGGGGGGGGGAAAGATGGTCGCTAGCTATCCGCGGAATTGACTAACTTCTGCTGACCGACATTTGTGACCTCGTCCAGTGGTTGGTCCCCCATCGAAGACGTTCGAAACGGGCGGGCTTTTACCACACAAACATAACTTGAACAAATAGGTTTTTTCTCTCCCCAAGACCAGATCTTGTGTCTTATCGCGGGGACGCCCACTCAAAGCAAGGCTGGCGTTTTACTTGTCAACACAAATCAGGCAACGAACATGTGCTTCCACTTATATATAGAAATGTTTCGTCCTACATGTATTTGGTTTCGTTAACACAACGCGGTCAAACGGGCTTTGTGCTTTACAACTGGGTGGCGTACAATTTGCCCCTTTAGCAGGTAACGACACCTTGCAATTGGAGGTTCAAGTCCACCAAATTTGAATTCCTCGTTAGGAGCGCTGGGAAACGATACAGATTATAAAAGTTATTGCAAGTAAAAAAAGCATTAGTCAATCATAACTGCAGCATACCAAAAGATACTCTGGAACACCATCCTCAGGAACAAATAAATGTCATGCATAGAAGTCATTCTAGGAATTACAATTTTTTTATCCCGCAAACACCACCCAAGAGTGGGGCCTATGGCAGGGGATCCGATGTTTAATTTCTCGTAACGATTAATTTTCATTTAGACCAACGATAGTTTAGTCCATCTGGCCCATAGAGGCTACAGCCTACAGAGGACGCCACGTGCAACGCTGCATGTTGTTGGCTGACGAACGCCGGGCCCTTTGTTTGTTCGCCCCGCACACCGGGAATCTCCGTAGAGACACTCGGTCAATATTGTGGTCAGCGTTGGTGCACTTTTCGCTGATCAATTCGACCACACCAAAACAAACAATCTGGTCAAAGACCATTTTCCTCACTCCTTATCGTTGAGCGAGGGGGTTGTGTTGAGGGGCAATGTCGTCCCGTACAGTACTAAGAATACTTCTGATCAAATATCACATATTAGATTACAATGGATGACTTTCGCTAAGTGTTCCGAATTATTCCCGAGACGATCTTATTTGTTTAAATAGATGGCTTTGTAAAAGAACGCTCCCTCGGAGAAAAAAGGACAGAAAATAAGCTATTAGTAAAAAAAATTATTTAATTCAGAATTTCCTCCTAACTGCACACTTCTCATTTCTGCACACGTCACTGTTTGAAAACTATCAGCTGCAGCAGCGAACTACACTACACTACTCAAACCCCTGAAAAAGGCTAACTCAATTTTAATATTATGCCCAAGTTGAACTCTGGATAAGCAATAGTACTGAGATTAGGGATGAGCGGAATGCTGGACGCAAAACCAAAATGGCGATAAGAGTTGGCGAAACTCTTCGAATATAATAATAGTAAACTATTATTTAAAATGAAAAAATTAAACTAGAAAACCGTGGGAACTGACACTACAGATAAGACGATAACGATTCAACAAATTTACCACAACCACATCTCCCGTGGGAAAATAACTATTTATGCCCAAGGTAGACAGTACCGGTTTCACGCAACACCACTTCCGATCATCCATCAGCTGTCTTTAGGATGATAAAAATTTAAATTTTTGGAAATAATACTAGAGCACCTCGGACTTGACCGCCCGCACTGGTTGTGCGATAAATAACAGTTATTTTTGAATACATTGGCGTGTTAGTACTATATCAGTAAATAGTACTAAGCTTTACGACAGATTCGAAACTTCCATTTCTTTCCGCTAGGATCGCCGTCCTGTTTGTTGCACGTGTTGCCCTTTGGTGCGCACACGTCCGACCACACGTAAAGGACGCCGAGTGAAATACGCACCGCGCGCGCAGGAGACTAAATGGCCGACACAGCAACGCAATTACGTCGCTCGTAATGGCCACGTGTGACCAGAACGCGACCATTGGCCGAGAGATGTCTCTCTCTCGCTCTCTCTCCGATGTAAAAGCGCCGGCCATAATGCGAGTGCTCACACTCGGCAAAGTGGGTGTAATGGAGGTCAATTAAGTGATAACCCCCTCCCTCTTCCTCGTCACACGTGACCCCCCCCCCTCCCATCTCCCTTCAACCCTTCCCCCCTTCCACATCATCCACACTCCACCCACAAGACGATAGTCGTCTCGCGTTAAGGGTTTATCACCTCGTCGCCCCAAAAAAAAACACCAATCGTCAAAATTGAAGAGGACCGACCACCTGATGTTAAATTCAAGATGGCCGCGTTACGTCAAAATTCGAAAAGGTCGTCAGCCGTCAAAAATTCAAATAGGCAAAATTGTTACTCGAGGCAACAATGACTCTTGAATATATTTTTTTAAAACCGAAACTCCCGGTTTCGTTTCGAGCAATCTGAATTCCGGACAATGCGTCGTACTTCCCGGTGGACCAACACCAATCTGGTTTATTTGGTTCCAATTGTTGCCGCCATGGACGTTCCACTAGAACGCCAACAAAGGACACAGGCCATGAAGCAAACAGTGAAAAATGCCTTCATCATCAGGAAGGAATCATGCACGTACGCTGGGATACGATAAAGGAAAATCTCTATCGCCATTCATGATCAAATTTCTGGAAATCAAGTCCCCCCCAGCTTATAAATTTCACCTATATACAGAGTATTATATAAGTCTGTCCAATGCAAGGGCATGGTACACATTAGATCGTGCGTGCCTGGAGCACTTCGCACGTCGGTCGACGCGACACAATTGACCTGTAAAAAGGAAAGGTGGAACCGTTGGACGCCGACGAGGTGACGATGCTCGTGTCGTCAGACTCCAATTCATGTTCGGAAATATAGAAATACTGTACTCCGTTGTCGAAGAATCAGCACAGAGCTGAAATCATTTGCCAGTTAAGCGATATCGTTTAAGCGATGGACTGAGCAGACTGTTCAACATGTAAACGCGCCAGCGTTTTTCAGCTCTAAAGATACCGTTACGAAAACTTAACATCTCGAAAATTTCGATCCCGGGGTACTGGTCGTTCCCCTTGCATAGTGCCTGAGCATCATGAGGGGGACGTAACGCCTGTAGTGCGGTTGACTACAGCTGATTGGAAGTAAAAAGACATCTTAACAACTTAATTCCTCTTAAATTGAAATATGTATGATAAGTACAACAGAATTTTAAAAAACGAGGTTAGTTCTTTTGCGCCATTTTGTGCAAATAGCAACATATTTATTTCTACACCAACTTTATTTTTGAAAACTATCGTGGTTCAGACACACTTTCAATAATACAATTCAATTTACATTTCGAATTAGCTAAATCGGTTTGTCGATACACGGCTTCGATTCTCGTCGTGGGCTTTCTTGATTATTCAATGAACATTCGAAAAGCGCAGAAGCATAATATTAGGCACGTAGCGAATTAGTCGTTACACTTGATTTAATTATTGGTACTTTAACTTAAAACTCCCAGGAATCAACAACGGTTTTCATCGACTGATACATTCAGTTATGACGTAGAAGATTCACAGTATACACTATCCATATTCAAGACCAGATCGATGCAAATGCAAGGGTTAAATTTCTTACAATCACCGTCCAGATTTACTTTATCAACTATTTGAATAAAAGGTGATATAAATGGTATAATTTATATAAAAGGTGAGAAATCAACAAAAGTGAACTTCATTTGCGGGCCCAAGTTAGGAGCCACTGATCTACACGGCATATTTATTCGTATTTGCATTTCCAAACACCAAAACATGCAGAGAGCGGGTGAAGGACATAAATCCCGAGTATAAAACTCTGTGCGACAATGGCAGATGATTGGTGACAGAGCAGAGTGTCGTCATCGTCATCGAGTGTCCAGAATAGAGATCCCAGTCTCGCCCAACCAACGTGGACTCAACTTTTAGCGCCTGACTTGTGGGTGGGGTGATGGGACTATGGCTCGAGCCGCAACGGTCTTTCGGACAACACCGACGCAAAGTGCAGCACTTAACGCGTTTTATGAGCGCAGTAGGTGATAGAGGGGCGTTGGGGTCGGTTTCGAGAAAGAAAGGTGGGGTGGGTATTAAAACGGTGGTGGCGTAGCACTGCTGCACTGGGGAACAGTTATTAGCACATTCGGGTGAGCGAAAAAAACAACATGGAAGATCCAGATTCCACTCACTAACAAACCCAATACCAAAAAATTGCCCACGAACTTAGGAATTTCAACTCATATGGTCCTGCTTTGGTCGCATTAAAAAATACGAAAATCTGATTTTGCCAAATACAGGTGAGTTGAAATTACGTTAGCCCTTCAAACTCATCAAATAAACAAGAGACTAACTCAATTAGAAAGAAGTTCTTATCTAGTGTGCATCAGTACAGGGAAAAACAGATGCAAATTAAAGTATATTGGCGACCAAGAACTCAAAAAATAAAAATAAAATAATATCATATTTAAAGTAAACCGCACTGATGTAA
Source organism: Mycogona germanica (assembly GCA_034698785.1). Lineage (NCBI taxonomy): Eukaryota > Metazoa > Arthropoda > Diplopoda > Chordeumatida > Chordeumatidae > Mycogona > Mycogona germanica. Next base: position 4,448 of record JAQGBY010001071.1, read on the forward strand.
TGAGGCTACGACATTGGCCTAGACAAATGGCATCTTATGTCAAGTGACTTTATGAAAGTCATAAAGCAAATATATTTTTTATGGTGAGAATACAAATGAATGGCTGAATGAAATCAATTATATCGGTAACTAATTTGCATGCTTTTATTTAATTTTGTTCACAAAATATGATAAAATATCAGACTTGCAGTGAATTTTGCAGAGCATTCGATTTAAATAAAAGCATGATAATTAGTTACCGATAAAAAGCAGTGCATTTTGCAGTTCCCCCAATTTTAATTTTAGAACCTCAAAGGTGCATCGTCGTCGTTTTTGATTTTATAACTCAAAAAGTATTCTCAAGACGAATCACAACAACATGATTGATTGCACGATTGAATACAGAGTATATAGGACACAAAATAATTTTCAACCAAAAATATGCATGTAAATAAAACGCTTCTCGCAAGTATTCCGAGTCGATGCAAATTATAAAAAAACGCCTCGAACTAGTCAGGTCTACTGTGGGCAGTGCTTGGCATGGCACCCTTTACAAGGCAGCGCAAGGCCACCACCACCACCACACATGTCAAGAGGGGAGAAAACGGAGGATTACGCAGCATACACAACCAACACCAAGGCGCTAAAGCAAAAAGTCAACACTTTTAATTAAAAACCATTTATACGACTTCCAACAAAGCTAAGTGTGCTTAATCCCTCCGGCATCTTAGGCCAGCCCCCTACCTCTGCCTTCCCCCCTCTTCTCCTAACTTCCATTTCGCATTACCCCTCGTAAAAACCTCAACATCACATCAGTGCCACTGCTTTCGCGCCATCAGCGAGGCACAACTTTTGATTTTTATTTACCGTGTTGTTACATCAAGCCATTTAAGACTCATGTCCTCCCCTCATCCAGTATGCTGGTTTCTCCCGACAGTGCTGCAAAACGGGCTAGAAATTCCCAATTTTCTTATTTATTACCGACGACGCGAACAGTTTGAATTTTTTCAATTGATCTACTGTACTTGCTCATAATTATTTAATATCATTTTTATTGCAACATTTTTATTTAGAACAAATCTGAAAATTATTAATACTAATTTATTTAATTTTTTAAGTCCAATATTTATGAGCATGTTGAAATATTGAATTAATTATCTGTTTGTATCCTGTAATATCAACAGTCAAAATGATTGATCTTCACTGCCGTTAGAATTATACATTTCGCAACGGAGTTTAGCAGACGGAAGGCGCCACACAATGACCTCTTGAGTCAAAGGGTCTAAAAACTAAGTACGTGTCTTCGATTTCGATGGAAGTTTTCGATGAAACCATGCATAAACATATTGCATGCATGCATATTGCACGGCTCGTCGTAGCGCAGTTGGTTTAGCGACTGGCTGTGGATCGGCGGTCGCGAGTTCGATTCCTGGTGCGGGCTTTCGATTATTCGATCCCAGGGTACTGGTGAAAATGTGTATGCCTAAGCACCGAGAGGGGTACAGAAACTCCTGTTGTGATTTTATACTTCAGTTAATTAATAAAAAATATATATATATTGTAAAATGGAAGGATCTCTATATCTGCTCGAGCTACGCTTCCCTTTTACAATTTCAACTTAAAGTCCGGAGAATAGAGCAGAGTTTAAGCTCTTGATTCAATAGGATATCGGGAGGATATATAGACATGTATTTTGCACAAAAGATTGGCGCGGAGAAACAAATGATGAGCGGACGGACGAAAGCCAGTGACGTTCGCCGACGCAACCCTCCAAACGTTTGGAGCCTGCCATCCCACGAACCGTTGAAAAATCATAGCGGAACAACGTTTATCAACACACGGATGCTGACTGACAATTTCCTCAGCTATGACTTATCGGTTCTTTGATCGCCCAAGTGGCGCCACAGCCGAAAACGAAAAACACTGACCCTTACTAATGGTGGTACAAAACCAGTCAAAACCGATTTGGATATCAAAACACTTTCTGTTTCGAGTTTTTTTTTGCGATCTGAAAAGTAAAATAAAGCTTACATTTGTTGTAAATTTATTTCTGGTGCAAATAGCATACAATGCACCCACTAATAGTAATGCATTTTAATAAACAAACTCAAATATTGACAAAACAGAGTTTTAATTCAGATAGTCGCGCCTCGAAATATTACTAGGTATCGCTGTTGTCGACTGTAATTTTGGATATTGGATGGATAATTATTTGTCACGAATCTCAGGCAATGGAAGCACCAAGGTGCGAAGACATTCGAAATACCGATCATACACGTTAATATAATAATTCATAATAATTGAAAATCTAACACTTCTAAACAAAAAAATCTTTAAACATTCTCTACGCTAGAAGTCCAAAGTCAACTACTAAAAATATGCCGCCTGCTACAACATTTGAACATCAAGGGTAAATTATTAATTATGAAATGCAACCGGCCAAGGGTTCACGTCAACTAGATATTCATAATAAAACAAGTTCGAGAACCACAGAAAACGTGTAACCTGAAAGACTCGAAATCCCTGAACGACGAAACCGGCTCGTCATTATCCGTCGTGACGTTTGTAAGCCCCCCCCCTCATCGCAAAAGAGACACACATACACTACATATCCAATTAGCGCCGCAGCGAATACGCATTTTCGTCTAGAAAATAATAAGGCGCGAAAAACACATTTGGCAACTTCTACAGCGCACACATGCACAAAAGGTCCTCACGCTGATTTCAATCTAAAACGAGCGCTTTCAGAAAGGGCGAGAATGCTGATGCCTTTGGATTCCGTCAGTTTTCCACCCCACCCTATTTTTCTCCATTCGCCGAATAGCGGTTCTTGTCACCCACTCCTTGGAGGGGGAGGGATAAGTCTTCAAATACAGCCAATGCCGAAACTGACGGCTTCCTTTTAGAATTAAGATGCACACACAAATTATACACCGTGTACGAGTATATATCCTCCAGAAAGAGACCCCATCTTCTCACGGGTGTTCTTAGGAAGGCGAACTCACATCACGCGCCCATGGATGGAAACCGAACATGAGTTCAGGCCTCTATCCTGGATACCTGCAATGCGGCGCCGGGAGATCGCTGAAGTTTACTCGGCATGAATGTCCGCCGATTGAAAGACTTTTCAAAATCGACATTTTTTTTCTCCAACAACTAAAGCTTGTTACGTGATTGCCGTTCACGTATTAAGCCGAATCATATATCATCAGTTCAAACCATCCAAATGAAAAACTTGAAAACATAAATTTTGAATACTTCTCCAAGAGTGACTTTCTGCTAGTTAATTGATAGACCGTCTCACGCAATAACAGTAAGTCACCACTACGTAGAAAAATAGGCTTTGTGATCTGTCTAGTATTTGGCAGCACATTTTTAAACTTTTTTTTTTTTTTTTTTTTTTAATTCACTGAAGTGACGGATCACAACAGGAAGATTCTGTACCCCTCTGAGAGCTTAGGCCCTATGTGAGGGACACGTTTTCACCAGTACCCCGGGCCAAAGCCCGCGCCGGGAATCGAACCCGGGACCGCCGAACAACAGTCCGTCATAAACCAACTGCGCCACGACGGGTCGTACAAATGTACAAGTGTTAATCGATCAGAAGCCGGCATCGACTAATTCGTGTGAAAATTAGAATTTAGATATCATCAACAACACCGGAATTACTATCAACGAGTATTCCAATAAAAGTTGTCCAATTAGGAGTGGGACTCAGGAAGTTGCAACTGCGACAATCCTCTCTTTGTACTCTCGTCCTCCTCTTTGGCAGATCCTCCACAAGTCGCCCAACGCCCCCAACATCCCCTCTATTATCCTTTTTAGCACGCAACGTTGAAGGCAAGAGCGAACGAACGCAAATATATATACAAAACGGCGAAAAACCCAATCAGCAAAAACAAACAGAAGACGTACGGCAACGTCCTATTGGGACAACACACCTACGCGAATCCTCCAAAGTCCCGAATAATTTTTTTCTCTCCCTCAAATTGTTATTCGTGCCCATAATTCTCTCCAGATGGCGCTTGCTCGGGACCACCAACTAGTAGCTCATGTAAATTAAATTTCAGAAGTCGGTCGATTCATTTGCATGACTACGCTTGTAATTGCGGTTATGCAAAAAAAATCTGTTTTTTTTCCGGCATTTCCTACGTTTTTACTTGAACAGTTGGCGAGTGGCCAGATTGTTTAATCAATATTGTTGTTTTTACCGTCTAAAATTAGCATCAACAGTGCAGGAATTTAGGCGTAAAAGTCAAAACCCCGGACCTATCTCTAAAAGAAAAAACAATTTTCAAGACTGAGCTTGGCAAAATTGACTGACATCAATTTTCAACGAACCATCGTTTCTTTTTATATAAAAAATAATAATAATTGCTAATATGGTCGAGACGTCCACACCTAAGCCATCAGCAACGCCCACAGTTTCAGACACGGTTTCGAGTCGTATTGCGATCTTTATACCTTTGGCGCGCAAGTGTCACACGAACTCGAACGAAATTGCCAAACAAAGGGCAGCAGTTAATATTTTGGCTTCGCCGCACTACATCGGTGTACGTACGGTTTCGATGCGCAATGGGAGCCGTTTGCCAACCTACACGGGATACGAGGCAGCTGCAACAGCACAGTGCGATCTGAGCGAGACTTCGCATAGTCCTACTTTTGATTAGTTAGTGATCCTTTTTTTCAAGTCCTCCACATTAACAAGTCCACCCACGTGAAGGTATTTGCCAAGTTGTCCTTCTCATATCGTTTGAGGGTTTCAGGAGGTTGTCGCAGCCATGCATATGTTTTCAGAGATTTTAATGAAGGACTAAAACGGATTTAGTAGCGGCGCGCGTTTGCTATAAGAGTTTGTGCGAAAATGTCAAAAAGTCAGCTTCTACAGAGAGCCACCAAAAGTTGCTTGCTTTGAAGACACAGTTTTTTTAAAAAACAAAATTGAAACTTAACATGCGATCGTCATGCTAAGATCTCTCATGTTACCCACCTGACCTGCTAGATCCACGCAACCTTCTACTCGTCCGATCTCCGCACTCATTGGTAATCACACCATCCAAAATTATCACTAGAAAAGTCGTGACCAGTCTAACCAGCAAACCATTCGAATGGTCACTGATGTGTCCAGAAGAGAACAGCAAATTGACCGCAGTTGGATATCAGTGGCCACCAAACAAACCAAAAAAAAAAACACATGACAACAAAAGAAAAAAGAATGACCAGCATTTCGGGGCCACCATGCCCAGCCTCTTTACACCCCCCCCCCCACCGGGCACAATAGCGGCGGCGAAGTACGGGTGCGTTTGTTTCCTGTTCGCCCACCACCACCACCACACGTACAAACTGTACAGCTCCCGGAGCCAGTGGCACGAACAAAAACATAAGAAGATTTGATTGGGACTGACGCACACACAGAAAAGCCAACGGCGTCTTGTTTTCTTTCAGACTTTCTCGTTAATGACACAAAAGGGAGAGAGAAGAGGCAAGCCATCATATTTTGCTGAGACGCGGTCGTCAGCGACGACGACTCTTTGTATAAGTCGTGGATAAGATCCGCGATCGCGCAAACACAGCACACACAAAAAAGAGAGAAAAACCAGGTTTCGCATCAGTATATCTGTCCACGTGAACACGTTCACACTTTCGCCATCTTACTTTTTTCTTTTTTTTTTGTTAAGTTCTTGCGATTCGCCTAAGGACGCGCTTGTACACGTCCATCGGTGGACAATAAGCACTTTCTATTGTTTCGTTTGAATCCCCACGGTTGGGACACTCGCCAACAAAAAACTATATGTGGCGGGCGAAATACCCCAGTCATAAAACTCGCGAATTTAAAGGCGATAGGTGGTCGACCAACAGCGTTCTGATATTTCCAACCGCCAACAACCGTTAGCAAGCAACGGTTTTTAAATTGCTCGCTAGATGGCGCACTAGAAAGATTGAGCACCACTTTGGAAAGTTTGTCAAAAACACAGAACAGCTGTACAACTGCAATTTGATCGCCGATCATAATAACCGCCTAAGCCGGGAATCGAACTTGGGACCGTCATACCACAAGTCAAACCTCCAACCGAGTACGACAAATTAGCTTAGCATCAAACGATTAATTGAAATTAAATCGAAACACAAGTTGATTGGGTTTTGGGAACCATCTTGGATATTTCGACTTTTAATCGCTTAAATTTGGCGTGGCTTTTTTGGCGTCATCTATTGAAAGAGTGCGAAAACTATTGAAACACACAGAGAGGTTGGCAATGACGATAATCTGTTCGGCAGTCGTTTGAACAAACCCCGAACCCAAGACGTACACGATCTTCACCTTCCCCCTCCCTTCTTTCCCCCATACGCAGGGCATTTATAGCGAAGTGCATCTGGGGAGCAATCATCATCTCCTCGATCAGAACCGAAGATTCGTCGCCTTCCAGCAAATGGGTTTGATCGGCCAATTGTGGACCCGCACAGCACTTAGTACAGTTTACAATGGGGCGAGAGCGAGATAGAGAGAGTGTATGTATACACAGATAGAGATATAGAAAGAAGGCGAAATAGCATCGGCCTTTGTGCCGACCCTCACAGCCCTTTACCTCCGCCACTCTATAGATCAAGAGGGTGTGTTTGGGAGGGGGGGGGGAGTCGACCATGCGCACATCCGCCCACACCCTCTATCGATGACGTAACTACGTTTTTTTTTGTATTGGTCCTGCTTGCAAGGAAAAGGGGGGAGTGTCACGAAACTATAGCCAAGGAAATGTCCTGCTATGTCCTCATGTCGCGCATCCGATGTCCAAGGCGCACCCAAATAAAAATAATGTGCTTCCGTTCAGTATTTTTGTACCACCCCTACCATTTCCATGAGAACAGTTATAACTTCCCCAGCGAACGCTAAAGAAAAAACGTCGTCGATTACTTGAATGAAAAATCTTGTCAGCAATTATCGAACAGCTACTACAAAATGTATACTAAATACTTAATCTTTCGTGAGATTCGCGTGTGTTCGTGCCTTTGCGATCGTCTTATATAAACTCGTATCTAAAATGCACTAAAAATTGGAGAACTTGCAAACCGGTAGTTTTACTCAACACAGACGAGACAGACATTACGATAAAATCATTCTGTTCCTCGGAAACGTCCACTTAACGCTATTTCGGCGCTCTCGCCCCCACCCCCAACACGCCGTTTAACATTCGAGGGTATATAATATAGTTTTCGACCCAACGAAACTTCCATTTTAGGCCGGCAGCCAAAAAAAAAACGTAAAAGAAAAGGGGAGGAAAAAATCTGGGACAAGGTGTTGCTGCTATGGCTGGGAAAACTCGCCTCTTCGCCGAACAACATTTCATTAACGGTCTAGAACAATACAAGAAATGACAATATGCGGGGCCACACACACACACACACACAACAACAAAGGCGGGCTGAACGCAGAGCTACATACGGCTGACGTGCACACAATTGAATAGAAGCCACAAAACCATATTATGATATTGGTACACGCACTGTGCCGCTGCTACTACGCATCATCTGTATAGGCTTACCGCACAATGGCGTGCAGTGACCTCTGACGGCCGGAGGTAACCACTCATCTGATCACGCCTGAATATTTAATCATTTTTTATTGTTTATTTTATTGTAAAGCAAAATAAATATTTCAATCTAATCATTTCACCCCAACAGGAATTATTGAAGATGTTCTTAGATTACTCGAAAAAATATTCTTAGCTATTTAGAATATGGCTTAATTAAAATAGCTATAATTCTGTTATGATTAGATCACATCTTTGAATATATCTGATCACTTCAATGAATGAGTTTGAATTTATTGAGCCTTCATTGATGGACCGAATTTATCAAACGATTATATTTCATAGAAATTTGTCTAGAATCAATCATCACATGATATTTTCTTACTATACGAACATGTATTTTTTATATTTTAATTAAAATTTAATATCCAATCATAGCAGATCAGTCAACGATTCGTGAAGACAATTTCTAGTCAATCGCTGAATCCCAAAACACGTTTCCACATGAAACAGGTTCAAGTACTCAAAAGTAACGAAATGAACTTGAAGGTATGCTGCCATTTCATGCCACAATAAGCGAAACCGATCAGCTTGGATTTTTGGTTCACTCCAATCCACAGTGGATACCATAACAGACGGCGTCATCGGTTACCAACCACATACTCTCTCCTACAGAGAGAATGGTGCACCGGCGCCCTCCATGGAGAACAGCTGTCGTCTCATAGGCCCGAAATGTCTGCAACGCGAACAGAAAACAAAAAAGAACAAAAATATTCCACCCACCGCAACAGCAAACCGCACCCCCTCCCCACAAATAAGTCCCAGAGGGATTGGCGTTGCAATTTTGCGCTGGAACGGCGCCGCAGCGGTGGGCTTTTCGTTCCGTGCTTGAGCTAGGAGGCCACGGAATCTGGAGTCTCCACATTACATTAGCGGATTATATGGATAGGCTAGGCTTCGGAAATGTCACTTCATTTTTATTCAAAATATATATTTCATTCCATCAGTCGGAACAATTTCTTTTCACCGGCCTACCACGAACAAATCTTATTTTGTCATATCTCTGTACAGTTATGCAGTTTTTACTATATAACTTATGAAAACGTAGACCATATCTAAATATTAGGGACTTTGTGCGAGCTTCGATTTAATGAGAAGTATTGACAATCAATCTGATCACGGTAGCTGCAGCTGCATCTGTTGCCCCGTGTTATTTCTACGCTGGCAGATACGTCGAGCACGGTAGCGTGGCAATTTTTTCCTTAGCGGCGCGCAAAGTTTGAAATCACACTAAAGATCAGTGAATCGCTGGTCCACCACCGGTTTGCCACCACTGTTGTAGCCGCCTGAGTACGAATAAGTAGCCAAAATACGTTGTTCGGAGAAGAAAATCCCATCACATAATGCACACTGTCAGCTCCGCGCCATGAGCGCGAGCGCGCTTTATAGAAATGGCCAATGCCAGATAATGAATCTGCTAAAATAATTAACACCTGTACACAGACGCCGACTCAGGACAAATTTCATCCTCTGGATGACGGTAAAGACTATTATTTTATTCTAAAGAGAATTTGCGTTTCGCATTATTAATAGATGGCGCTCTTCACAATCTGCCAACGAGGTTCAAAACGAGTGCGCAGGAGGAATCTTATTCGCTAACACGGATGTTCGTTAGTTAATTGTAGGGTTTCGTTTTGCTGTGAAATCTCCCCTCCCCCATACCTATTCTTTTTTATTTTTCAACAGTTTCTTAGTTTCAGTATTATAAATTAGTCAAATTATTTTCGCGGATTATGAGGATGAGGATTTCGGAGTGTTTCTTACAAATATCATTCCTTTCGTCGGTTTGCCTCTGTAACGTTCGGATTATGCCACTACACTATCTAGCGTTGTGTTTGCAATTAAGTTTCTCCTAAGATTGCGCCGGGAATTTTGAACTTGTCATATGCAACCATGCACAAGTTGCAAGACTTACTGTTAACATTGGTAGCATAGTTATTTCGTTTGTTGTACCATACCACTTTGCAAAGCGAAGCAATTTGCAATAACATGGGAAAACGACACCTACTTTCTAGAAAATCACGTCGACTACATCTTCCTCACAACTCCAATATGTGAATTGGATGCTGACATCTGCGCCCCTCGTCTTCGAAGTCTAATCTTTGTTCCGGTATTTGCGCCCACTCGGTTAACTGTTCTCGGGAATCTGTAGCAGGGCGCCGCATATCGCTAATCGTATATGAAACTATCAGATGACACCCAACGGACCAAATCGAACGGAAGGGTGCGATGACGAGGCTAAAAGGGACACGGTGGAGAATTGACTTTGCGGTCGCTGCTCAGAGGCAAATGCTGAACGCGCGACAAGATCATCCAATCGCCACGTAATTTAACAATTTCGGTGGGGGTTTTTTTATTCCCTCTTGCGATGCACACAACCAAATCGATTTTGCATTTTCCAATCATCGTCATCATGATGACGAGTGGGTAGGTTAGTGGTTAGGTGTTAGTTTAATCGATTTGCGCCAGGGAGATAAACCCCATTCAACACGGTTTCATTTATTCACTACAAAGTAAGAAAAATTATCTTTTTATCAATTCATAAGCCACGTTTTATATAATAATAGACGATAAGTTTTTCTAAATGTACCCGGTACTCGTCGTATCTCCCATTTTTCTATTTTCAGTAGAGTAACCTTATCTTGAATTTCGAAAAGGCTTCAGGCCCAAATCAAGGCGCATTCAGTTGCTATAGTGGCCCATTTTCATTCCTCAATTAAGGTACAAAACAACACATTATTGATTTTTTATCATGCTACACAAAAAAATATTTGTGCTCGGCAAATGAATAATTCTTAGCTGCGTCATTTAACAGATCTTGTAAGGGTTAATGCAAAAACTAAATAATGCGGCTGTGCGAGCTGGTAATATCAAACACACTCGTCGCTTTATACGTGTATATACTGTAATTGGAAGTTGACTCCAGTGTGCAAAACAAGAATTCAACTCCATGAACGACAATAGAAAGGTGGGGGGGAGGGAAAAAGTTGAACAGAAAAATATAATTCGATCCACTTACAGTCGTTCCATGGCAACGAGGTCCTGCAGGGCTCCTGTTTCGATATAGTCGATCTGATTTTCCATCAATTGGCTGTAAGATAAGAGAGAGAGAGAGCAAAAATAAAAAAACGGAATGAAAAAACACATTCGAGTTCGGCTGTTTTTGTTGTGCGACTGCGAAATGAAGGGTGAGGGGGGTGGGAACTGTTGGGCGACATAAATTCAGCAAAACCGTCATCTTTATCAAGAGAGATTCGATCACCTTTCCGAGAAGATATAAATTATTCAGCAGATAGGGATTAGGATCGTGCCGGGACTATGGAAAGTGTCGGCGTCAACTCTCTCTCTATTCGTCCATTCAGAGACAGTTGGAAGTTTCTGTAAAACGCGACTCCCCCCCAAGCAGCTTTACTTGATGGCAAATAACTTTACACCACAAACTAATAAATAATTTTTTGAATAGCTGTGGCCGCTGTGCGTGACAGTTATTGGTGCCCTCTGGTGGCGTTCAGAGAATCGGTTATTGGTTTCGTTGTAGATCGATTCTTGGAACAACAATCGATATAGCAACGCACTTCATTGACAGATACGGCCAACGCAGATCACACGACGTGAAAAGAGAATGCAGTCACATGATGCTACGAGTTATGTAGCGCGTTACCTTTTTACAGGTAGTGACATGTTAGCTTTGACGTCAGCATTTAGGTGCGAAGTTGAGGCTGTGTCCGGTGCAGCATGTGAACTGCATGTCTGCAATCGGTGCGTTCACGCAAACGCTTACGTCTATGCGCATTATTAAGATGATTTTCACGCGGATCGATTTGAATACAAATAATCGAAACAGGAAAGTGGCACGCGACCCCAACGCGATGCGATTCACTTCAGAACACAGAAGATGGCTGCTTTGCATTGTCGTCGCCCACCGACGATCGATGAGACGGCCACGTTCCTGCAGCCAGCGCCTCATAGTGACCACCAACTAAAAGTCGCCTCATAATCATTACAGAGTATAAACTAGTTTTTCTTTTCAAAAATAAATTAATCCAATTATTTTTTCTTTTATTTTGCTGCATCACAGCTTGTAACGCAATGCCTTGGGGGAATATATGGTTTCAACTGGCATATAATATTAAAAAATAATCGGACGCAATCTTGACAAAACAAAACAGTGACACAACGTGTCTTTTTAAACCACCAGATGGTTGGCGATATTAATAACGCCATCTGTGTTCCTGTAGTGCGGTTGACTACAGTTGATTGGGACAAAAAAAATCTAGGGATAATTCGAGGAAGAAGTACACCAGTCAAGTGTGAGCCTGTTGACTTACCCTTGGGGATACTACATATTCAAGACAAAAGGTAATCAATTAATACCCGTAGTTAATTTGAATTTACTTAATAAAAATATTGTTTTGCAACTGCCGGCAATTGAACACCACTTATTGGTTCGAATTTCGTTCCGCGCTGTCTTGGAACCCACCATATGGCCAATTGTACTCAAGAGTACATGACAACAATGTTATCACTAAACTAATCAACATGCTAGTGCTACAGTATTTCCACTTTCCTTTTGTGATTAATGTCGATAATTAGCGATGCTAATAACTTATAAGTTTAAAAAGATGTATATTAGTAAAATACACATTATTATGTCATGGTACAGCAGAAATATTTTTTTTGCAGTTGTTCCACGATTATTCACCCTGTATTTTGTAATACTACTTTCCATCACTACCCCCATGAGTCGGTCCCAGAGCAGCGTCTGACTCCACCAGCCACCAAGTATGTTGGCCCAAAGGAAAAGAAGAAAAAATCCTCCAGACACATAGTGAAAATATAGCTGCGAATATATGAAGGCGCGATAAAAGACAGGAAGTTTTGATAAAAAAAACGAACGTTTTGTATATACGTGGAGGCCTTTTCGTCTAACACATACTCTGTATATAGGACGTGCGGGTGCGCTTAGGCCCACATGGCGTGAATTCCTTTTTCGATGAGAGACGACGTGACGTCATTTATGGTCCTTAGACCCCTGGTGTTCTAAAGCGCGACATCTTTATGACCGATCAATGCAATCGAATTCAAATTCTAAAAAAGAAAAACAATCTTTCAACAAAAGTTGCTGCCAAACATTTTATATTGATCAATTTTTCAAACCAATCAATCTCAGATAATAAAACGAGTTCAGAAACAAGCAGTGGCAGCAACAAAAACGCAAAAACACAGTCATCGGCGAAATTGTCCAACAATCGATCTGAATAGAAATTGGTCATCTATATATCTTCTCCATCTTATTTTTCTTGAATCATGGCACATGATTGATTTTGTAGTTAGTGGCGATGTTGTTGAAGATTTGAGGGTGTTTGTAACACTTGTAGGTGTTTGGAAGTGTGGTGGTTGTTTCCGGTCTCAAGAGGATAGATGGTGGTTGAGGTATTTGTTGTGACGATGACGTGAGGCCTTCTCGCGTGTGGCCCCTCTCTCCCCGCCTACCCTCTTATTCACAATGCACACAAGGCCCTGCAGTCATTGTTCATTTCTCTCCAGATATCAGGAGAAACGCTGAGTGGCGCGACGGGCGGCGGGAATTTATCAGAGTGACAACCACGTGACCACCTTACGTCTCGCCCGTTCGCCGTCGACTAACGACAAACAGAACACGGTCTCGGGCAACACTGCGGCGCCAGCACCAACACCACCACATCAAGTCATTTTAGACGTCTTGGATCCAATTATGGTTTCAGAGTACGTTGTAAACTCTGACGGCGACAATCAGTTGGCTCCCTGCAGCAATTTTTATTTATTTATTAATTCCAATCAACTGTAGTCAACCGCACTACAATCGTTACATACCCCGGAATCGAAATTTTCGAGAGCCCGCGCCGTGAATTGAACCCGGGATTGCCGAGCCACAGTCAATTGTATTGATAGCTTAACTAAAGTAGGCGCCGTCCAGCGATAAAGAGCTCCTCATAATCATCTTCAGATGTAGTCTTCCCTATGGCACGTAGGATGAGGCCACCTGACGACGAACAACAAACCGAGGCGTGAGACAAGGATAAAAGAGATGGCGGATCAAGACACGCAAAAAAAGAACCAGCTAAGAGAAGTGCCAAAAATGCAAAGACAGTTTCACGGACGGTTTTATAAGACAGCGACGGTGACGGCTGGATGGAATTACAGGTTTAGCGAGACGAGACAAGATTTGCTCAATCTTGTTTCATTCTGTATTGCGCAAACGGTACTGTATATATTTCAATCCTATCATGAAGAAGGAAACGCCATCTAAAAAAAATGCTTTGCTCCTTATTTGCCACAGATGCTGCTAAATTAACATTATTTTATGAGTTGGGCACGTTAATAGAACAATTTTTTTAAGAATTTTTTTCTTGCACAACTAGACGAAAGAGATAGGTTTTTGTTGGTGAAAAGTCAACCACCTCTTCTGAAACCGATCGTGCAGAACATTCCTGTCTTGACACTGAACACAAGATCCAAGACTCATTAAGATAAAGGCACAGTTCGAAACCATATATCCTCCTGAGACAACCAAACTCAACGGTGTCAATCGACAAATTTTTTATATCATTCTTTTATGGAAATTTCATTAGAAATTTCACAACATCAGCAATCCATGTCATCATTCCCACAATACGAAAAATTTCCAAATTTGTCATGAACGAAAAATGATCTGTGGTCAAATCTGAATTCACAATTCGAGCGCAAAAATTGTCATCTGTCAATAGCACAAAAATTGGAGAATTGTTGCTGATAATACGACAGGCGATTGGTAGGTAAAGGTCATTCCGGAAAAGTGTAAAAACACTAAATAAAAATGGGGGTTGTGCCCGGGACAGGCCGGACGAAAAAATACGAACAAGAGTTGGCGATAACTCTTCTAATACAATATAATAATAGTAAACTATTATTTAAAGAAAAAATTAAACTAGAAAACCGTGGGAACTGAACGCTCTACATAATAGTTCAAATTTTTTCTTTTAAAGTAATTGTTTACTATTATTACATTAGAAAAGTTATCGCCAACTTTTGTTCGTCTTTTTTTCGCCCGGCCTGTCCCGGGGCACAACCCCCATTTTTATTTAAAATAATCCAGACGTTTTTCTTCCTAATATATTGTTAAAAAAAACACTGTCGATCCAACTAATATCTACATGTATTACGGAACTGTTAATGTAGTTCGGTACTCAAGTTTCGCAGTTCGCAACTTTAAGTTACCCGTTCTCAGGACCACTTGTACACTGTACATCGCATTGGCTAGATGCAGGACATATCGGTGTCTTTCTTCTCGCCACAAATTTTGAGACGTTTACGAGGATTCTACCAATGACGTTGACCAACCCTGATTAACCCAGGGGTACCTGTCAGCGAACTAGACGCTGACGGAGAATGAACACCTCCAATCGAGACATACGAAACATCTTAAAATGGATAGGAATTACTTAAATACATCAATATGTCTTGTGTACAGTTAACGCCATTCGTTGTGAGGGGATGGCATTTCCCTCGCCTTCAAGTCTGATGGAGATATAGCCGACATATGAACTGTTGGGGAAACTTCGTGGCCCACGGGTTAAGCGGATCTGGATTAAATTGGTACGGCGAGGGTGAAAAAAAGAAGATAAAAGTATATATACGCCGTCAGACTTAGAGCTTCGTCCACAAGGGTTTGTTGTTATTTAACGGCTATAGAAAATGGGGGTGGGGCTGGGGATAAGGCGCAGATCTTCTGCAAATCCTGACGGGGGAGAAAAAGTATCTTTTGTCCGACGAGACGAAGCCTTTTTCTTGGTCTCTCCCGGCCTCGCAACAAACTCTTCTTCCGTCAGACAACAACAAAAAATATAAAAAATGAGGATTGAAAAAAGAGCTAACCAACAACTTTCAGAGACATTCATAAAACGGAACCCAGATTGTAGCTCGCTGTTCGCAGCCTAGACGCACAAAGTCAGAACGCGCTACGTCTTCCGTGCAAAACAGTTATTGGTATTCAACTCTCTAATTCGTTTACCAACGACAGGTAATTCGTAATCCTCGAGAATGCCTATTGAATAATTAATAGATATGCAATTAAGACATCATTTTGGTGGCATATTTTGTCTCGCTTTCACAGGAACTCTTTTCTCGTTATACTCAAGAAAACCCTAAGTTTGAGATCGATCAGGCAACATAGAAAAACACTATTGAGCATTATTATTATTTAATACAATAATAGCACCAGATGGTAAATGCTGAAAAATCGGTTTCAAAAATGGAATACGATTCATAATCTCTGAAATTTTAATCATACATTTGGAAATTATATTTATCCAGGAGCACTTATAGAAATTAAAACTGCAACATAAGAAATTAAAAAATCGAGGTTTCCAACCGTTTCCTGAATCTCTGGGAACGTTGTTTTGACTTTACACAGCTGTGTGTGGGGGAGTATTAAAAATTAATTTCGACCTACTTAATACCGACGGGACAACACAGTACGTTGCGAGCTAAGCTGCACATTAAGTACGTTGCATAATTTAAACAAAATCGGTAATGCTAGACCATTTTCACCAGTCTTGTTGCTATGGCGAAAGGGTTTATTTGGAGTCTGTGAATCGCGAACAAGGCTCTTAATGTTTCTTCAAGTAATCTCTAAAGAGCGAGGCCAGGTTAAGCAAACGGGCGACAAGTCTTTATCACGCGGAAAGGTTATTGTCAACAATACTTAAAATACTAAGAAAATAGAGAATTGTGATAAGAGTCAATGGACGACCACAAACAATGAACTTTGTAAGTTGGTATCTACATTCGCCGAACTAATTGCCCCAAGATGGCGCCGCTATCAACGGTTTTCTTGGTAATTTCGTACGCTAAGGTTTCAAGTGTAAACTGATGAATACGCAAAACGCAAAACTGAACTCCAATTAGATTAAAAGTTGCTAGTAAATAAAATATAGAAGTATAATGGTAAAAAATAAATAAAGTATAAAAGTGAAATAGCAAAAATAAATAACTTTAATAAATAAAAAATATGAAGCAACAATTTAATTAAATGAGAAGGAGAATTCGAGAATATTTAAAGAATGCAAATTCAATAATGTGAAAGAACACAATAATAAAATAAAAATATTCATAATAAATGCATAACGAATTAATAATGAAATAAGGGTTGTCTCCGGGACAGCACCGGATATACTTATATTGTTTGAACACAATAATGTTAATAAAAATTGAAAACAAAATTTTAGAAAATGCAAAACCAAAATTTATGGTATGTATGGTTAAAGGCTATATATTCTGGAAAGCGTATTTTATCGTAACTGTTGCCCAATATCTCAATGCCACCAAAAAGTTTATTATCACGCACGCACGCCATCACCGAAAAATGCAAGTTGACTCCTATCCGGAAGTGAGATTCTCCATTTTTGGAGTGCTCACAAAATCCCTCCACCACCACCACACACACACAAGAGAAAACGCGCGCGTATAAATAAAGGATTATACGGTCTTTATCAACGCACCCCACCTTTTTTTTCACCAGCTGTCACCACTGACGTATAATGCAACTCTAAGACCGCCTCTTTCATCACTCTACGGTCACGTTATGAATGAATGAAATTTTTTTTCTTCTTCTTTCTCGTTTCTCTCGCGCTGACCTTTTCTTTGCAGGTACCTGGAGTGACGGCGAACCCCTTTATGCAGTTTTCCCCTTTGTCAGAAAGCTGGGGCCCCGCCCCCGCACTTATTTTTTTAAACATTTTTTCCCCTTGTGTGCTGACACGCATTTCCAATTACACATCACGATCCAGATTACAAAATCACAAGAATGAAAGGACTTCGAAAAGGGTAAATCGCATTTAGTAAGCCAGTAGAGCAAAGCGGGGAATGAAAATAAATTTGAAAGTCAAGAGCACAAAAGTCCTATTCGCTAACATTAAAGTCAATTACCATGGTCGACAGGTAATTATAAGTAATTTAATTTTTTAATTTTCCTCGGGAGATGAGGATGTGGGAAGGTTCGGTAAGTGTGAATCGCCGTCGTCCTTTGTCGTCAGTTGCAATGGTTCTCTATTTAGTTATCCTTATCGAATAATAGAGTGTTTTCTATTATTTTATTTGAGAGTTTCTCGCCGACTCTGGTCGTCTTTTTTCGTCCGGTGGCTGTTCCGGGGCTGTTCCGGGGCTGTTCCGGGACAGCCCGGAACAGCCCCGATCTCATTATGAATTCGTTATGAATTTATTATGAAAAATTTTATTTTAATATATTTCAAGTACGACTTTGCCTCTCATATACTTATATTTGTTTATTAAAGTCAATGTTAGTAGAAGTTGTAAAAGGTCCGCCCACTTGCCCATTTAAAAGCGCCACCAGCGGCGATAATTGGAACAAAACAGGCAGTCAGAAATTATTCCTTAACTTCTAAGGGCGATTATGACGAAAACATGACAATCTTATACTGTGAAACTTCAATCTGCATCGGACAAATAGCGGATACATTCTTTCAAAGAAGATCAAGCCAAAACGAATGGGATAAATTGCAATATTAAAATAAATTGTGCACGTTTAAAGGCAATATCTTTTTTAAAAAATCATTTGTGACCTATCGCTGAGATCCTTTTGAAAGGATTTAATTCGGTAGTGTCTAACCGAAACCAAGATAAAAAAAATAAATAAGAAAAATCATGCCTTGAGAATGAACATGTACAGAGAGCATAAGCATGTACAGTACAAACAGTAAGTACAGTGGTGAACATGGACAGTGATACGAACGATTTTACAAATATGTCTAGAAATTGTCCAATTTACTTCTTGCAGAATTACGTTGAGCACGACGATGTTGAATTAAGGAGAGAAAATATTTAAGTCATGAGTTCCATCATGGGTGTGGTTGATGGGATGTGTGTGTGTGTGTGTGTGGGTGGGGAGAGGTAGTTGAAGGGACCTGAACGCGTCTCGTAAATAAAAAAGTCGGCGAATATCGTTCCATTCCACGTCGTGCCGGCGAATAAAATACGGGGATGACAGATTGTCGCCGGTGCTCCGATAGCCGTGAGATTGCAAGCGGCCAAGCGTCCCCATACCCGGGACTCACGAAACGTGCAAAATGACCGAAATATACTTTTGATGGCTTAATATATCAGCTAAGCGTTCCGAGGCCTCACCCCAAGGCGGGTTTAAAAGGAAATAACTCGTCCATGACGTCTAAAAGGATCTGCCACACATTTTTAAGTCAATTTGAGCCCGTCGCCGTTTTTGGAGAAAATGATGGATCGGTTGAAAAGATATTGCCGTTCCATTTTCCAGTTGATCTGACGACAAATGTAATAATGCTTAGCAATTGTTTTTTGCGACATTTAAAAGCCAACTGTTACAATGGCAATTTTCAAAATGTTTTATAACATTCTGCTTTTCGCGAGCATGCCGCCGAATTAATTTCTAGAATTCTCATTTGCCCGATTGGTGCGCTGCGATAGTCTAAAACGAACTATCGACAAAACCATCGATCTGCTAAAAACTGCAAGTGAACAACAACTGGCATGCGGAGACAGATACCTTCGCAGGCAACAAAAACAGTTTCCAGTTCCACGAAGCAAGATCCCCAAGACCTTCGACAATGGCACTTGTCGAAGCAAATGCGAAAGTGACACCTAGGTGGCGCTGTGCCAAGCGCGACCACGAATGATTACCGAGCGCATGTCGCTTATTTTTGAATTTTCTCCGAATACAGAGTCGGTGAAAGAGAAGGAAGATCGGGGGAAAAAAATTCGCGGATTTTCGAGACAGCTAGAGAGAGATAGACCACAAAAACCAACGACAGACAAGCAGTCGTATAAATGTATCGCCGGCATACTTGGCTTCGGAATTTTTGGCCGGATAACTGAAGGACCCGAAAGCGCGGTTGCATTTTAATGGCTGCCGCTGCAAAAACACACACAGGCGTCGCCCCAAAAACTTATCGTCGGGTCACCTTCTACCCGGACCTACTAGTCAGCGACACCGCAATCCCGGGTCAATCGTCCACTGTATATGGATCCGTTTTTTTAAGGATTATTTTTGGGGATTTGGTTTGGAGTTCTACATATACTGGGTCGAGGTGGGTCACCCAGTGGGTGACAAAATCTCGTCGCCGGGTCAAGTGGTGCTGCCGATCGGGGTAAATGGTCGAAGAAGAGATAGGAACACCAAAAAAAAGTTATTCGGGAAGTTCGAAACTCTGATTTGTCACAAGATTCTAATAGCTCTTTTACAGACCTATAAATTCCCAGTCTTTTTTGTCTTTATTTTTATGTGTATTCGTTTATACATGTATTTTGTCTTTGAATTTGTTCTCCATGCGAATCCAATAAATAAGATGAAACTTTAGCATTTCTGTTTGAAATCTGGTTAAACTTGACAACAAAAAAAAAATACAAAAATAAGCGAAAGACAGCGTTGATCGAGGTAAGCCAATGGAACGAACACAAATACGAAAAACTAACAAGTAAACAAATACAAACAGCAGGGAACTAAAAATAAAATTGTTAGAAAGAAAACGGGACTTTATTGCCAGTTATTGTAAAGTTCCACTGGGAATGTACCTGTACTCATCGAATAAATTAATTCTTTTCTTAAAAATCGCAAGCAATAAATGCGATAATCACAAGAAAAACGTTAGAAGTGCGCTCCCCTGAAAAACGTTAATTCAAATTAGAAGCAATACCGACTTGTCTGATTATCACTCTGAGAAATCAGAATATTTTTGACCAAATCAGCTAAAAACGGGAACCAAAAACTCATATGTTTTCTAACAAGTCAGATATTCCTAAACAGGCCTTGAGAAAAAAACATCAATGCGAAATTCTGCACCCGAATGTCGCAAGCTTATTTCCCGGGCCAAAATAAAAGTGGCTGTGCCGAAACAGAAAAACACCCAAATACACAGAACCGGAAGTCATACATATCGGAATAACTGAACGAAGGTGACAAGTTTGCCGGCTTTCGGTGTACAAATATTTTGTTCGCTAAAAAAATCAGTTCGACAAGACGAATTAGTTATGTGCAAGGGGTGACACACCCCATGATTGAGGAGGAGGCGTCCAGCCGAGCAGCCTCCTTCTGACTGAAGGCGCCTGTAGCAATACCGCACGAACAGGTGAGGATCACAAATTCTAACACAGCCACACCAACACCGGCAGAGCGAAAGCAAAATGCCTGGCATTTCTACAAATTGCGCGTTTTTCGTCAAACAACTTTCTACAAATCATGCGAGACGCGCTCCCGAAAGAAGACGAAGAAAAAAACAACAACCGGAAACTGGGTCGTATGTGTTCTCGGCGTCGAGCAGGAAAAATATAAAAATGAGGAACGAGTGTGGACTCCACATAAATATAGCGGAGGTCTACGTGTTCACTACAAATCGAGATGACTTGAAAAAAAATTGGTCATCGTCGTCCAAACTGAAAATACGGAAATAGCTGTTTCATCGTTTTCTATTTTCATCGAATTTACTAACTAACTATGATGCATTGATCAGTCCTAGTTAACGTTGAGGTTCGTGAATAGAGAAAATTGCTCAAAAACGATTGAAACCATAGTAAAAAAAAGAGCGTCTCTGGGCACAGCATTCATGCAAGGTGCAAAGAACATGTCTTGTAATGATGGAGCCTGAAATGAAGACGCCATTGTTATCATGTGCTGGCCGCTTTAAGCAATACAGCCAGACATTAATCTGATTCCGCGAGTACATGTAAATATCCGGATCAAAGACCTTTCCATGTCAAAAAACTTATCAAAACATTTTGGTGCGCACAGAAGCATGACGTCAGGAGATTTCTAATGCGACGTCCTTGACGTAAAACTGTTCCACCATGTGGACCTTTTTTATAACGCAATTGCAAAAAGACCACAGGTAATATACATTTCTGTCCCATTAAACTAAATTATGCCGAATTTCCGAAAATCCCTACAGCTCTAGAGAGTTTCACAGCAATTTCTCTTCAACCACTCTGCACTCCGTGAAAGAAAAGGAGATTAAAAACAATGAAAAATCCCAACCAATTAATCAGCTTTCTAGACAATGGTCCAGACCAGATCTTTCCCTTCAGCCACCAACCACTACCTCCTCACATGATTTACCCCCGACTAATTGGTAATTCATTCCCCAAATGCCACTTTATCCCTCCGACAACACTAACACACACGTACAAACCCACCCACCCGTCTAGCGCCACCTGCCGGCAAGCACCGGAGCTCCTTTATCCTTGCACCTGGCCAAATCTTTAACGGCATAATTTATTGGTCACGTCATTTTTATTTTATGCGTTCCACTTACACGCGAGGGACATCCGGGGCTTGCGCGCGCGTCGTTCGCGGACAAGTAGGACCAGGACGAGCAACTTTCCAAACAAAACAAGGATTCCTGCTGACTGTTAACAACCGGTCGATCATCATGTGTTTGGTCTACTGTAGCCAGTGACGTGCCTTCAAAACTTATAATACCTCACATAATTATGGAGTGGTCGCACGGAACCCTATATTAATTAACACTTTCGAATTGCGCTCAAATCAGTAATAAAGTCAAAATTATTATCCTCTGCTAAACCAAAGAATATAGAAGGTCTAGAGCGCAGTCGTTAATATCGCCCGTGAGAAAAATGGATGGCGTGGTTCTATTGAAC
This sequence comes from Mycogona germanica, assembly GCA_034698785.1. NCBI lineage: Eukaryota > Metazoa > Arthropoda > Diplopoda > Chordeumatida > Chordeumatidae > Mycogona > Mycogona germanica. The sequence goes on from JAQGBY010001071.1 coordinate 26,665, forward strand.
ACGTCTACAAATCGATTCTACGTGCATTGAGTTTCCTTGCAAACAAACGGACAAACAGTTAGTTCATATAATCGAAAAGAAAATAGGCCATTTTTGACTTTTTTTCTTTTGTTTGTAATATATCTAATGCTCCATTCACTCTAAAACAATTTTTAACGTTGGCATTTATTGTCCTTTTTTTCTTTTTCTTTGGTCGTCTTGGCCGTTGCGGAGGAAACAAATTGCTCGAGTTGGCAAGTCTTTGGGGGAACTTCTTTTTTTTTCGTCTTCTTTTCTTCGCCCAGCGTCTGACAAGATTTCGCCGACATTTTCGTCGCTCTTGTCGGGAACGAGCGAACTTGCCGTTCGGCGCGGGACGTGAGCTTTTTTTTATTATTAAATTTTTGCGGTCCGTTATATACCAGACCAGATAAAGTCGGTTGGACGAGTAGGAAGGGGACGGGGAGGGGGAGGGGCGAGCGTGGACCCCACACAGAAATACCTAAGTCCTCCTGAGAACCTCACACTTAGGCAAGCAACATTAAGTTAGCGACTGACTGTGGTTTCGGCGGTCCCGGGTTCGATTCCCGGCGCGGGCTCTCGAAAATTTCGACCCCGGGGTACTGGTAGTTCCCCCTCGCACAGTGCCTAAGTACCATGAGGGGGACGTAGTGCCTGTAGTGCAGTTGACTACAGTTGATTGCGAACAAAAAAAAGGAGCTATTATTTTAGAGACATTAAGTAACTGAAAATACGAGAATCGCAGGAATATCCTGTTAATTTTATAAATTCATTTTTTATTTTACGCCAAAAATGAAAATTGAAAGCAAATGAAAATATTTCACAGCCTCATTCTTCAACTATCAGATTGATGGCGTTGCAATTTTCTAATTTTTACCAATTATTTTATTCTTTCGTGATAATATTTAGGGAATTTGATTTATCTTTATTTTTAAGAATTTCATCCAATGAGTGGGCACTGTTTGCATGATAGCTGTCGAAATATTATTCACACTGTCAATGATTCATTAATTCAGTATCGTGACAAGTCCAATATCTGCACCCTGGCCACTTCAAAAGCGCAACTAGCGGCAACAAATGAAAACTATTGGCTAAACGCGTAAACAAGAAAATCAATAGTCTGAGAAGTCACGATAATTTTATCTTCCTCTGAAAATAGTGCATATACCGGTTAAATATTACATAAATTTTATAAAATCAAAACAACGCACATCCTTTTGGAACGGCTCTCGTTCGGTTACGTTCTTCCTCTTCCAAGGGAACTTTTTACTCTGTATCCCCCCCCCACAAAAAACGTATCCCCTCCCACCCTTCGGCGCATAGGCCTATTCATTCTACCTCCGATTTTCATTTCTCGGAATATAATATACGACTATCCGTCGCGAAATCGTTTCGTTCCATAAAACCTCACAAATGATTTTTTCTCTCCTCTTCGCGAAAATATACACACAACCCAATCCGGCAATTCGTGAGACCCACCGACTTCACATCGGTCACTCAAGATTCTCTAGTAGATCCAACAACTAAACTTATCTGTCAGCAGCATTGCCGTAATTTTTTGCGGGTTATCGCTGGTGGGCGCTGATGTCAGTTTTGTATACTAGTGCTGCCACCTGTAAGCAGACTTTTCCGATAACTCACAAGATGGCCGCTCCATTTGGTTTTCGTCATACAAAGTGATATTAAAATTCGCCCGAATTTTTTCATCCGATATATATTGAATATATCTGGTCAAAATGATCGAAATCAAATTACGGACCAACAACAACGAAAATACAGAGTATATAGACGGTTTTAGCTTATTATATTCCCTGGCTGTGACCAGCAGACTGCATGCACCACACACTTTGAAAGCGCCGAGTTCAACATCTGGTCTGGATTCCTATGAAAACAGACAAGATCCTAAGGGGGAAAACATAAACCTACATGCCGATTGCAAGAATGTACAAAGACCAAAATAGTGGCGAACCTTACATGCAAACTTCGGCACAGGGACGTAGGAAGCAATAGAACTTACAGCGCCGAGAAAAAAGTGTCCCTCTCAATCTCGCTCCGGCTCTGTATTATATATGGCCTAATGGGAAACTCTCCAAATGCAATTGAATACATTTCATCGGAAAGCAAATTGCACAGCAGCTCTGGCATAAAAACGAGACAGTTTGCGTCCTGCAGGTAGGCACAAATACCCGCTATATATGAAGAACCATGCCTAGTACGTCTCGAAGCGTGCGGCCATAGACTAATATTGACTGCCGACGGCAACAAAGATTCGCGTATCGACATTCGATCGCCGCCATCTTTTGGAAACCCCAGCTGCCAGCTCCCATTACCGGCCGACGCAAAGGGAAAAGTCAAAATAGTCTGTCAAATATAGTCAAAATAGAACGTCATGACGGAACCCGGTTGTTGGATAGATAGGCAATGGAACCACAGAGACGGCCCAACTCCAATTTATTTAAAAACCCAGGCGACCGACCGCAGCGAAAAGCCGCAGAACTCTGATTGAACGAACAGCTTCGGATTCGAAACTGTCGTTTCTGCCGCTGGGATCGTTCCAATCAATATGGTGCCCCCTGGTGTACATACATACACTAGTCCGTCCGTTCGGCGGGGACTCCATTGCCGACAACATGGACACGTCAATATTGAATATCGAACAAAATCTACACGTACATGCGGTACACGAGCATTAAGAATGTGCACGGTGTTGCAGTGGACTTTAGTCGCGTCGAATAGCGTTTCCCCGACTCACCGAGTTCACACAAAGACTCGGGGATCGCATATATTTCGTTATTTGGGTCGACTCGCGCAATCTATAAACGTAAATGTTGACGCGCGCGTTCAAGCCAGACAACACTCGGAGAACGATCATGCATCTCAACTGATTCCTCTGTTTTCTGCAATGACAGTCTAGAAAGAGAATAATTTAAAAGTAAAGAAATGAAGTGAAATTCAATAGTTGGTATAGGGAGGCTCGTTTCCATTCTCGAAAATAAACAAGCGAAGGAAGAATATATTTACGTTGATCCAATGGAGAAGCACACCACTGGTGCGATAACAGTTGAAGTATCGAACCAGTCAAGAGGTGTCGAGTGATGGAGAGGTAGCGTGTTTCCCTCAAAAACCCGTGATCGCGGTTTCGATTCCGGTCGACCCCTTCGGAATTATTCGGTAGAGAGAAATTCCTTCACACGCCTTATTCCGGAATAGAAGTTAAATGACCCGTACCTCTACGATATCGGGACGTTAAAGATCCTTTTTCTAGGCAGCCTAGGTTAGGCAAAATTTCCAGGTCACCTACCTGGGGGTTTTAAGATGTTGAATGAACGGTGAACCTCCTTAACACACATTTTTTGTCTAACCAGTCGTGATTCACCAGGATGTACGTGTCAAGAGACAAGTCTAAAATTACCACCTTGGCCGCATGCGAAAGCGCCACCAGCGGCGATAATCAAGCCCCCACCATGCCTAAACGATATTCGATAATATCCCAACGCCAGAAGCCAATAACCCCGTCGGGAGGCAATAAACGAGTGCCCGCGCCGGGAATCGAACCCACCACGAACGGGCAATAAAAGTTAGATGCTTTACTTTGGGTTTGGCGGGCTCGTAAATTTTTAATGACGTCAAATGACACCGAATAACGCCCTCCCCTCGAAAAGCTCATTTCGTTTTTGTTTTTTTCCCTACAGACGCGCGCACCAATATTTGATCACCGCCATCTCGCATGCAATATGTATCCCGGGCCTAATAATGCAGGTAACTGGCGTTCTACCTAACACACACACAGCAGCTCAACGCCGCCGACAAAAATAAAAGACGGCCAATTTCTTATTTGGCAGCGAGGCACCGCAGGGCGCGAAAGAAAAATATGAAATTTGATGTGCACACGCAGCCCGAGTCAGTCTCGGCGCGCGAGAAGACGAAAATCAGCATCGAGCAACAAAAAAAGGCCACGAAAAATAGAGCCCCGTTAAGAAGATTCCTCCCCACACCAACAACTCAATATCAAATACGCAAATAATTAAAAGACGTTTTGAGCTTGTCCTACGCTTAACAATGCTACTACAATGTCGATTTTCGCTACTTCCGATTACAAGATGACTGCATTTTTTGTGGAACTAGCTGAAATTTCTAGAAGAACAAATCCTCCCCCAGCTACTCCGTTCTATCTCACAACATTGCAGAAATACTTTCGCTTTAAGCAACTTCGGTTACAAGACACTCGAAACTGAAGTTTCCAAAGTTTTAAGCAAACTGCGAACATAAACGTAGATACTCTTGACTCTTGAGTAGAAGGTTAGGTAATTCCACCCCAAATTAAATCTACATTTTGAGATCGTTGTGAGCTGAATTGCACAAGAAAAACTTAAAAACGAAATTTCTGTACTACAATTCATTAACATTTAAAAGGGTACTTCAGCTTATCAGGGTACCCTATTATCGAAATACATAAAAATATATTCCGAAAATGTAATCATGGCCCAACAAAAATTTAAACAATTAGGTATGTTATTCTCTGTACCTGATGGTCTACAGTCTCTTTAACTATCAAACATTTTCGGACTATATTTTTATCTAGTTCGATTATTTTATTTTGTACTACAATCCAGTTCAGAACGGAATTTTGCATATTTCTATGAGTGAGGGAGAGGGGGAGGGGGAGTAGTCCTAACGGAACTGGAGAAATGGGGGACTCTTAGCTGGGGGAATGGATCGGTTGTGGGCGGATGGCAGATTACGATATGTAGACGCAGAGGAAATGGGGTGTATCCATCAGAGAGAGGGCACACGTGAGCCTGTCAAATCGCAAACTTTTTAGCCGGCAAAATAAATATTGACTGAGCACAACACTCGACGATGCCAAGTTCGGAGTAGCTCTCTCTCTCGCTCTCCCTCAGCTTGTGTACCAAGCCCCACTGACGGGAAGACAGTCTAATGGCGACATTTGTTTTTCGCTCTACAGAAGTGCCTTTCATATTGCTTTCCTCCTTGCTTTAGCTGAGGGTAGTCTGTCTGACATGTCCGCCTAAACTCGCGAAACAAAACTGAAACAAGAATACGGAAACTGAGCTGATGGTGGATGAGAGTTTTGATTTATTCCTATACAAAAGTGTAATAGTAACTATCGATGTTATTTCATTTGAAAAAGGCGTCTCAGACGCGAAATACGTCTTCATATCAGTGAATTCACTGAATGGTTCACGGATACTGAGATCAAAATCCAGGATCAATTTAATTAAGCCAGGCTATAAAAAAAAGTAAATCCCAAAATACGTTGGTACAACTCGTCGTATAGCCCAGTCGGTATTGCTACTGGCTGTGGCTCGGCGGTCCCGGGTTCGATTCCCGGCGCGGGCTCTCGAAAGTTTCGATCCCGGGGTACTGGAGGTGCCTCTCGCTTAGTGCCTGAGCACCATGAGGGGTACAAAACGCCTGTATTGTGGTTGACTACAGGTGATAAAAAATAATAATAATGGTCGACAAACATATCTGATACCCCTCCAAGATTTCACTACATTTCGAAGATCATTTGATTTCCTGGTCGGGTCTCACGAGGGGAATCATAACCCCGGCCGCAACCCCGTCGCATCGCCGATCGCATCACAGACCCCCCTCTCTCTCTCTCTCCAACTACTACACATTTTTCTGATGCAGCATATCCGAAATTCCGTTTCGCAAATAGCCGTACCCGTGAATGCCTAATTCTTGTTCCGGCATTCCTGACGCCCGCGCCTCGACAGGAGCGGAAGGGGGTGATTATTCTTGTCCGGTCGAACGAAAACGATAATACAGCACCCCCCAGTCAAATTAGTTGGAGAATTTCGGGACAACGCGTTCGGGTGCGAAGAATTTTCCAATTAACCGGCTGGAAAAGGAGGGGGGGGGATGGAACCGATTCAACGCAACAATGGTCGTGTATAATGATGGCTCTTCTGGGTTCAAAAATCACAACCATTTGACTGTTCCGTTACCGAAGCATGTGCACGACTTACAACACCCCCGCCTTCTCGGAACCCCCACTGGCAGACGAACCCACAATGAGTTCGCATGTTATCCCCCCCTCCCCCCTCGGTGCTCTCTGCTGGCCATCGGGCGAGCATGTGTCGGTCGTCTGCAATTGTGTAAAAAAAAATCGTCGTTGAAGCGCCACCAGCGACGGCAATTGAAACCACACCACACACCAATCCCAAAACCAAAGAACAACAGTGTCACCTATACGGATAATTCTAGCCACGTTTACGAAGTCCAGATGTACTCGTGATTGTACCTAGATGCTCGAACAGGTACAAAGTATACGAAATGTCGACCTGAAATTTTAAGGATAGATATCTACCGATGACATCTTTTGGGTCGATATCTCCTGATTTCCCGATATCTCCAGTTGAATTCGAGCCGGTGTGCTATTGCGCACGTCCAAAAGAAAATGAAACAAGTAAAATCGAAAAACGGGCTGGA
>JAQGBY010001072.1:0-33113 GCA_034698785.1 Mycogona germanica
TTTTTTTATTATTATTATCGTTCTAGGAACTACGGACAAATATCGGACAGTTGTGTCACCTTTGTATTCGAATCTATCTGGAGATGTCCTTTTGTTTTTTTGTTTTTTCAATCTGTGTTATGTAATCACATAAGAGAAAAAGAATAATAATAAACGAGTTCCTAAGAAATCGTAGTACATATCTTACTTCCGTATATTTTGCAAATCTGTTGACGATTATTTTAAAAAAAAAAAAAAAGAAAAAAAAAAACATAGCATAGATAGGAGGAAAAACGCGAAGCAGAAATAACCGAAACAAAATAATATATTAAAATATGAATAATTGTTCTATCTTTGCGCATCTCGGATAATTGTAGTGTGATAAACTGAGATTATTGTTCGTGCTGATAGGCTACGAATCTTCAACTGCTCAAGACAATAATAGATATATATACATATATATAGCGATTCCTTTCCACTGCGCACATCGCTCTCACTCTATCAATAGATAGCTTAATTCAAATCGGAATTGAGCGAATTGCTTTAGTGAAATGTCACGATAGGAGTACCTACGCGCTTAAGTGTGTGGCTGATCAGGCCCAAGGCCTGAACCACGAGCATCATTCTGGGAGAACCGTCCTTCGAATAGTATTTCTACTCACCCCGCGCAAACTGGCCGTGCGACCGAGTGTAGTTACACGGAACGTGACAGAATGATCTTATTCGGTATCTCAGATCCAATCAAATCTCAGATCCTGTTAAAGTTTTATATAGAGCACCAAAACCTGTCTCAATTAACTGGCCCTTCGACCCCTGCCTTATGCCCACAGGGGCTGCTTGAGGGCACATATTGTAATTAAATAAATAAAATCGGTATAGCGAAGTAACAATTGTTGAATGCTATTTATTTTGCCTGCATATTGCAATTTCGAAAAATATGATTGTTGACTGATACAATAGACACTTAATCAAAATGTTAAAGCTTCGTAGACGGTTTTGGCAACCATATTTCAGAAGCAACTTAATCGTTTTTGCTAATTGCTTCCGATTAAAAATAAAAATAGACATGCTATTCTAGTGTTACGTCCACGTCACTACTTACCAGGTTGCACGTGGCGCAGATGATGCATCCGGTGAGCAAGCTCACACAGTACCAGGACGGTAGGACGGCCATCTTTCGAACGTCCCCTGCCGTTGCCACACGGCTCGTGGTGCGGAAATAACCAGTGTGGCACAAGTGGTTCTCGCCGTACCCAGGTACTCCAAAGTCGCTTTCAGGGCACCGGGCACACTTCTAGGGGTCTGACAGCGGCAAGGGGGGCGTCGTGTCGCGGCGACGACGGGGATTGGAACTATACCGGGTGGTATCCATTTTGGTGGTCGATGACCTGCCGGGTTGTCAGTCGCGGGAACCGAAGAACAGTCCGGTAATCCAGGAAGCATTGATTGATGCTTGATCGACGGCTATCTTCGATATCGGATGTTCCAACAAACCGACACCAGTTCATTTGATATTGGGTTTCTTCTATTCATTCATACGTGTAGCATGTTGGGTTGACATTAGAAATATTGATCGAACACTGAATCGACCATAGGAACTTTAAAAAAATATTTTACAAGTGATCCTCAGTCTGTTTCAGTTGAATTTTTATCTTTGATAGTGAATTGAAAACAAGTTCTGCAGAGAATATTTTTTCCAACTGGTAAACGATTTTTTAAAATTCAACAGGAACTAGCGGTTTTCTAGTTCTGTATCTTATTCAAACAATTTCTTTTCACTATTCCAAAATGTCAGTTGCATCCGGCTGCAACAGCGCGCAGACTTCAGGAACACACGGGTGGTCTTCAATTTCCGGTTTATATAAGCGAGAACCGCAGTAGCAAAATGTAATTATGATAATGATTGGGAGATGCAATTATCTCGCGATTAAAAGTAATCGATTGAGGTCACTTTTCACATCTTGGAAGCACTATCAGAATCACGGTTTCCGGTGCGCCAACGCCGTGACGTGTTCAACGGAATATCGATGATCGGCCAATCCAAGGAATGTTCCGGGAATGCTGAAAATAAATAAGGAAGTCTCAATATCATGTTCATATTCTTTCTCAGTTTGGTTTTGCTCTTGAGGCAGTCCATCCCAATTTAACGCACGTTTATGTACAGTATGTTGTTGTGGTCAACCGTTCGTGCCGAAAGAGTTAGTAATAACGTTGACTCATCTATGAAACATAGCTGTATTCGGATGATGTGGTAGTTAATTTTCGTTCGGTCATGGAATACTCATAATTTCGTTTTTATTTTGGAACTAGGTTAGGCTGTAATTATTCTGGCCAATGAGGAAATTTTTTTCCGTAATTGCAACTCACGAAACGTGACGACTGTAATTTTTGAATATGCATTTGCGGAGACTCGTTTACCGTTTGGACATCATTTCTTTGAGGAAATATTTTTTTGCAATTTTAACAAAACGTTTGCTTGAAATTTGCCTAGTCCTTTCCCTGGTACGCTTTGAATCGTGTTTCCTAAAGCAGCATATGTTAGTCAATTCGGATTTCCTCACGGGTTAGTTCCCGCCGTCATGACATCGATAACAAAATAATAGAAATAGGACACATTTTATGGTATCAATATTTGATCAGAGTTTCAGAAGGTTTAAGCAAACAGCGTAACTAAATAATTTCGAATGTGGTCTTGATAATTGAAATTCATACGATTAAGAGAAAAAAAATTAAATCCTCAGAAGACCCCCCTCATGCAGTATTTGTTAAACAAGGTATTAATTTAATGATGTCAACTTTGCCCGCAACTTTGTTAACAACAAATGTCACGTAAATTGAAAAGAATGGCGCATAAATGGTGCTATCAGCAGGGAAATATTTTTCATACCTAATTAAGTTTCCCGCTTGCGTTCTTTGAAAACCTCAAACTCAAGAGGGCACGACTTGATCTGCATCGATTTTCCGAAGCTGCGATGCGTGCCCAGTGGTCAAACGGCTGCGGGCTCCAGCGTAGCTCGTTCCAGTCCAGCGCTCGATTTTCGGCGTCCTCCTTAGATGGGCGCTGGATCTCACGAACAATTAAGCCGATTAGAATCGTACAACTCCGAATCCCGATCAAAACGTTTTGCCGAAACGATTGCTCAGCTTGTAACAACTCTTCGAAATAAGTGGCGTCTAGCACGAAAGACGATGCACTACAATTACAATCCGACCAATAACGCGTCTGTTTATTTTCTGCTGTATCGGTCAGTCCAGTTCGTTGCTACGTACGCCCCTCTTTTTCAGGCCTTGCACTAGCGACGAATAATTGATCCAAGCATGCGAAGGTCCTTTACGGAACGCGACAGAAGTGGAGCACTGCTAATCCAACGTTTAACTCACAACAAAAACCGGCTTGATTTCACCAATTTTAAGTCGCTGGGGGACGCTCATTGCATTATATTAATAATTCACACGCCCACCTTCACCGCACCCACACTTTCCACCAACGTTGACATCCTTCCTGTTTTAACCGAAGGTACCGAGTTCCAGAAATGTAACTTCGTCTAAAAACTTAAATTGTTATTGTCGTCTCGGATTTCTAACTGGAGGAGCGATTTCCAGTGAACAATTTGGACTAACTTGTGTTTAGGTTCGGAAAACCGTGTAGGTGGTGGATCGCGTATCCGGTGATTGAGCGCAGTAACTCACATTGCAATTTAAACGTAAACCGGTAAACGAAACAGCTGGATAAAACCGGGCGTCCGATGTCCGCGAATGTTCGCGAAAAGTAGAAAAAGTTTATATACCAAAAATATATTTTTTAAAACTGGTCTATCCGAACAACGTGCACACACAATTGCCGGCTATATGTGTGTCGACCCTATACCAGTACTCACCGTGCCAGCTGTACAATGGAACTATACAGCGAAAATCGGCACACACAACAACGTGCATGCAAAACGCGGGTAATTACATCGCGCTGTTTTGGGCTGTCGCGTGTGCGCCTACATGTACTGATACCACCGCAGCGCCACTGGCGGAAATACTACTATCTCTTCCAGACTCATCATGATGCGCGAAACGATGAAGATTTCAATAAGATGAGATGGGAAGATAAATTCGAAATTGAGAAGTGGTACGCGATCCCAGTCGCGGTTGCGGTACAATCACCACACTACGATTGTAAATTATCTTTACCATCGAATTTCGTCGTATACTACAGTATACAGTAACTACAACTGGTTTTATAGTATACAAGTGTAAATATTTTGTTGTTGTGATATAACTGGAATTTCAAAGCTATACTTTTAAAATAAAATGGTGCCGAAGCCCGCCGAGTCAGATATCTGGTTAAATAGAAAATGGGGCTAGGATAGATCTAGCACTATAATCCGACAGTTACAGGAGAAAGTATCTTCAAATATCCACCATTACTGTAACTGTCGGATTATAGTGCTAGATCTATCCTAGCCCCATTTTCTATTTATACTATTAAAGATCACGTTTATTATTATCCTCCTTGCCGAATCCTCGATTTCTGTCCAACAATCCCTTCTCAATTAAAAAAAAAGATTTCGTTAATCTTTTTGTGAATCGCTGCATTGACGATCAAATGTTTGCCTAATAACGATGATAGAAAGTTCTTAGGTACTCATAGCTTTCATAAATTGATATTCAAAGTTGAGTTGTGTAAAAGATTTATTAAATATTTTGGAATCTTAATAATAATAATAGATACTAACATGACAAAGCGCAGCCCCCACTACAGTACAAGTGCACACGTAACACCCCCGCGTCCTGTAAGCACCGCGACAGCTCCATACATTGAACACACAACACTCACTCACTCACACATGTGCGGCGTAACTTTGGAAAACACACCGGCCCGCGTATTAGTCATAGAACAGACCTGGTGCAAAATTCGTACGGTACAGGTAGACGACGACGACGCATCGTAAGAAAACAGGAGGGGGAAGGTGTGGGGGGAGGTTGGTAGAGACAGAGAGAGAGAGCCGAGGAGAACACGGCCAGTGTGGTTTTTCAGTCGACATACTTGAGGAATATTCTGTAATCATTATAAGTCTTTTTGGCGTCGGACCTGCGTATAGCGCGCGCGCTCGATCGCCGAACACCTAGTTGAACAGCTATACGCTCCCGAGACCACCTGGATCCACACGGATGAACTTGATCCACACGGACGCGCTTCAAAGTTGAGCTGAACGCGTCTCGCGAATCGGAAAACACTTTCATCATGTCCGATCCGCAGTCATCTGCTGGAAGGGATAGTTTCCCCAATTTTTTTTTTTAAACTGAGCTTCAAAACTGAATTACCATTTTCCGTCTCAGTCCGTTTTAGGGCTGCGGATCTCCGGATGTGACACGACCGTCTATTGTCGACGGCGAATTGCTAGAGATGTGCCATGTCAGCAGAATCTATACATTTTCTAGCAAGGACCTGACGCGCAGCAGGTTTAGCGTTAATTTCGTCTGTTCGGAAAAAAAATATACCGAGACCCTGTTTTTATTTCAGTATGCGATATTTATCGACCACGTCGCTCCAATAATTTCACTTTTGTGAAACGAATTCTTCCATTTGAATCTGTTTGGATAAGTTTTAACAAAAATAATATCTCTTGACGAATCCATATTTCGCCAGCTCAGTTCTCACGAAGACTGCGACACCGTTGGATTTAATTTAAATGCACCGTCATACAGTGTGGATATAAGTTGGTGTTGAGGACGAATTTGTGGTACTGCGGTTCCGGTTCGATTCCCGGTGTTGGTTCTTGTTTCTTCGATCCCTGGGGTTACTGACGTATGGGTTTAAATCGTGCCGTCACAATAGTGTCGGGAACTAGTTGATCTAGATTTTAGAGATTTTTAAAATGTTCTCATCATTAGGTCTCAAGAGGACATGCTGCTCCACTGTTCATGTGATTTTTCGCAGGTCTGGCCATTGACTTCTGCTTGATATATCAAAATTCAAAGCGCGTCAACAATTTTTTAATGTGAGTCAACGTTATTGCCCAGTGACTGTTAGCAATAACGTTCTCGTGCAACTGGCTCTAGATTTTTAATTATTTAATGCCCGGAATTATTCATATCTTGTCCACACACATGCAATCAGTCTACCGATTCATCTCCCGTATAAAAATGTTGGAGTTGTTGAAGAGTGCGCAGTATTTTCATTGGTGGATGTCCGGCCTATCGTTGTGGAGAGGGCTACACCGACATAAAGCAAATAACCACTGTTGCTCATTTTTTTATATCCAAGTCACCTGCTGTTGTCATACGCACCAATGCGACGCCATTGCGAGCACACCTGACTGACAATTCAAGAGTAATTATATTATACATGTGCGTTTGTGCATGTGTACATGAGAAGGTTGAAGAAAAGAATGTACCCGTCTCGCAAAAATTGTAAATATTTTTCCAGAGATGATGGTAACTCGAGAGTCTAAATTTGGGCGGTTGTCTCAGTCTCGGATGTTAGCACACAATAATTATCGGTATGTTAATAAAAACAAAAATATTCTAACAAGACTATTAATTAGAACCATTGTTATTATGCTGCGTAATGCCTGATTTTGTTTGTCTACTATTATTATAGGAACATTCCGAAAGATTAGTCAAAAGTTGTTATTAACTTCTCTGGTAACTACAGTAAATACATGCTTATCAGTAAAACTAATAACTGTTCACTGGTGAACATGTACGAGAACTGTATGAGAATGGCTGCTGGTAAATATTTGGATTTTATATTTTTTCAACCTACAATTGGTCGTAACATATTTCATATTTCCGATGTTGTGGAACTCATTTCTTTTGCCTTTTGCGAGCTGCGCATTAATTATTTTCCTACACATACAACAGGTCCTGTGCCTTGACAGCTAACGACAGCTGGAAAAAAAGACAACGATCTTCCCTTCGGAAATGTTTTTTCTTCTCTCCATCCAATCCCAATTTAACGAGTCCAACAATCGACCTTTTGTGTTCAGGTGATCGTGACCATTGCCGGGTTGCCAAGAAGGTTACTAACAATGAAGGCGCCTGTGTTCTTTCTATTTAAAAGAAGAAAAGACAATCCTGTTGTGATTGTTTGTCTCAGTCCTTTAGACGGAGCGGAAGTTAGAGAAATAGCTACCAGCACGCCATCCTTCCCTCGTGCTGGAACACGCACAATCCTGCAATCTGTTTCAAGATGAATTTGTTTTGGTGGTGTTCAAACTTACATAAGATCGGTGAATGCACTACTATATTAATAATCTGGAGATTTTAAAATTAACTTAATAAAATTATTTTTTACTAATAATGAAAACAGTTTTGGCTTTCAATATGGACACTAAAATCACGAGCAAATTGCAATATGCCAATTTTTGTAAAATAAATTTCATGAGGGATACTTACAACAAATCGTTTCACAAGTCGCCAGGATTTAGTGACTCCATTTATCATCTGTGGATATATTCGAGTCACCTTCATTTGCAGTGTATTGATGTCTGCGCGCATTGCCACCCATCAGAGCATGTGGATTGTGGACTTCAAGCGGAGCAGTTGTTGGGCTCTGATGAATCATTGCGCTTTATGGCTTACCTATTCGAAAAGTGACATGGGTTTGTCGGGCAAACATATGCCACCACCTTCGGATTATTTGACGTACGACTGAGGAGAGAGTGAACCGAATGAATGTTGAATTTCCAAGGCATTATTCGAATTTAAATGATTCGCATGCAACAGCAACGTTTTCCAAACTGGAGAACGCATAATTTTTTTAATTCACTGTATATCACAGCAGGAAGATTCTGTATCCCTCTCAGTGCTGAGGCACTATGTGGATTATTAATGTGGTGTATTAAAAACTTGTATTATTTATATAAAAAATTATATTACTAACAACTAATTGTACTAAGTTAGAGATATATAAAATTTCGAAGGTGAATTTATTAACCGTGTTTGTTAAGAATATTGACTTTTATTAAATTGTCCAATTTCGATAAATAACTAAGATTTTGTTAAAATGGTGATTCAAGATTTGGTTTTTAGCCAACAGGTGATTGTTGGTACCGCCTACGCGGAAGTCAAACGGCCGGTGTAAAAAGGTGGTGAAGTTTTCATTGTGTTATTGATCGTATGCATGCGTGATCTCAACGCTGTCGGTGCTCGAAATTAGCAATTGAGTTGCTCTATTTTCGAGGAAGCAGCAGAGAAGTTAGCTGAAGTGGCTTTCTTTCGATTTCAATCGCAAAGAAATACCAATGTTCCCAAGATAGAATTGTCCACCACCTGTGTGTGTACAAAGAAATTGGTTCTGTCGACTTTGCGGTTGCGCAGTTTAGCGTAGGGTGGCGAAAAACATGTGAAATCGAGCGTGAAATTCGTGAAAGCGGGACAAATATTGTACGAGAGAAAGAAAATGTGAATACAAATTGGCTTTCAATTCTATATGGATCCACTGCCCGTTTTCTATGGACAACATACTGGAAAATATCTCAATTTCTTATTACTTTCGAGCAACAAATAATGACACACACATTCCAGAAAACGTCTTCTTATCTGGCTACTTTTCCTGGTTAAAAATTAGTTAAAAACAAAAGGGCAAAGTTGAAAAATAGTTTGGGAGAAGAAGAAAAAATGACGGCAAATAAGAATCATCTTACAGAACCGGCCTGCCCCGTGAAATTGAATTAATCTTTTTATTTTCAAATTATAAATTGTATCTAGCTCTCAGTTCGAATCACTCTACCATTTCGCCTTTCATTCATAATAACAACACGTACACAATAATGCTTAGGCGACCATGACACTAAAAAAGGTTAATTAATAATAATGTCTGATGACCAACAGCAAAAAATAACAATAAACCACGAAGGTTGGTGCACCATGAGCTAAAGCATATAATAAAGATCATTATCACACGCTTTAGTAAAGGCGATAGACACTGAAAAGTTAATTAATATTTTTTTAGGGTAGCTATATCTTCTGTATGTTAACGAGGATGTCGAATATTCGAGTAATATCACGTGACACCATCTTAACTATGAAGTCTCTTCATCCGCACTGAAAACCATTCTCGCACTGCTGTTTAGAGGCATTGTTGTTGAACGTTTTTTGAAGATTTTCAGTTCCCTCACTTGCCATATGGCCAAGTTTGAACTCATAGAGAGCCAGAAGTTAAAAATTCCCGGGATCGAATAATCGAGAGCCCGCGCCGGGAATCGAACCCGGGACCGCACAGCCATTCGCTAAACCAACTGCGCTACGGCGATTCGTACTTTCTATGAAACTTAGCTATTCGAAAACAAATTCCTTTTGCAGGCAGGCAGGCAATACAGTAAGTGATCCCAAAATACTGTCTAGACAATGGATTTACTTGCAATACCTGCAGTTTTCCCAATTAATGAACATCGAAAGTCTTTTCTTTTTTCAATATTATTATGATATGATCGTTTTAACTAGTGGCGCGAAGTTGGAAATCGCAAAACTCATTCTCCATATAATTCAAGCTAATCTCCTGATAATATGCATGTATGATCATTATGTACCATGTATATTTCCAATGCAAAATTGAGCATGAGGATACCGGAAATAGTTAATGAAACTCTTGTCCCCCAACAGCAGTACAGAGTCACGTGTACAGTATACTGTACACGTGTGTATGTACGCATGGATTCTTGATTGCTGAACGCCCCAGCAACCTGATACAGTGCTTTAAAAAATACAGTATAATCTCCCTCGGTCCTCAATTAAAAGTTAAGTTTAATTGTGTCGGCCTACCTGCATGGGCTAGACTGGTGCTGTTGCCAAATAATTACAATGTATCACCTGGCACTATTCCAAAATGGGAGCGGTTCAATTATATGGAATGTTCAAGTAGCCCTAAATCACCTATCGCTCACATTTATTGGATACAAAATCTGGGTACATCCCGTTTGCATTGTTTGCATTGTTAGGCATATTGGCCTTTAGCCAAACTGAGAAGACTTCTAATAATTGTCAACCACTTATTCTGTTATTCCCCATTTAAATGCTGAATTCGCCACAGACTAGAAATAAAACAATGCACTTTTCATTGATTATATTTGTATGTGATTGTTTTGGGTTAGGTAGTGAGTTAAATGTTAAAAAATATATATTAATTTATTTCCAATGAATGGATTGGGATTGGAATGAAAAATAATTTCTCGTGCGAAATCATATCGACTGCGTCCATCTGTAATCCACCTGTAAAACTTTTCTCCAATTAAATTGTTCGGTCTCCTGAAAATCAGCAAATTTATTTGTAAAAATTCTGTATTTTTCAAAATATTGGGTCATGTACAAAGTTTCCGCCATTTGGGCAAACTTACTGGACTTACGATTGAAAAATAAAATATTTTATTAGCAATTTCTAGAACATGCGCTACATCATTTTGTGCCAGAACATCTTCTCTTTCATTATTTAATGACAGAGCAGCAGCACTGCTGCTGCGGAAGCAAAATTACCCTTTTTTGGTAACGAAACTATTGATTATCAAATAAAAGAGAAAAACGGTTATTTCTTATATCACACCTCTACTTTAAAAAAATAAAGCAATATAAATAAATAATCTAACTAGAAATTTGAACCAAAAATGTAATCGCTTCCACATAAAACAAAACTTAGAAGTGGCAAGCCTTCTATCTCACGCACGTTTTTCCAATTTTGATCGAACAAAAGGAGATAAACCATAAAAATGTATAAAATTTAATATCTTAAAATTTATTTTCCCATTAACTGCCACTAACTAATATATAAATTTAATTCAAAAATCGTAACGCTAAACTCCTACAAGGTGCAACACTACACTTGTACAATAAACCCATTAAACTATATCTATCTCCATAATTTTCCTATAAATATTTAACTTCCATATCTCTAATAATAACCGATCCACACATCCACATTAAGTTTCAACTTTATTTTAGCTCTCTGCCCACGGCCGTCTGAGACCACCTTCAACGCCGTTCAGTTTAAATTTAGCGCCACCTCAACTTGGTCAGTCCAGTGCTGTTCCTGGCGCCATCTGTAGTCTATTCGTGACGCTAGTTCACTATCGATAGCCGAAATGTCATCGATACTATCGCCCAACCCTAGAATCCATTAGTTTCTGCTTTTTGTTGTGAAAGTTGTCTGTCATCGCATAACGATTGAAATTAATTCTTCAAAAATGGTAAGGAATTTATAGCTAACTTGGTTTTTGTAAGAAAGTGAAATGTCCCTGTATTTCAAAGTCTACTTGGCCGTAAATATTTGGCTCTAAACTCAAGATTTCATGTCAAGAAGTGGCGAAGATCGAGTTGATGTCATTGCCTGTTAGGCCTAGCTGGCCTGATGTATATTTCCAAAAGAGGTGTCGAGAAGATAGCGTGTTTTCATGGTGACCCGTGATCGCGGTTTCGATTCCGGTCGACGCCGTCAGAATTTTCGGGCGAGAAAAACTCTTTCGGAATAGTAGTGAACCGTACCGTGATCATGACCCGTACCTGTACGATATCGGGACGTTAACAGATACCTTGCCTAGGCTAGGCAGTATCTTGAAAATATAATCACAAGAATGCAACTCCTGGCTTTGACAAGGCCAAAGCTAAGTGATTATTAAATGCTTTATTACTTTGTCTTCCAGAGTTTCCCTACAATGTCCGTTTTCCCTCAGGAAGAGAAGGCCACAGCCCCCTCATTCAAAGAGGGCAGTTATGGTACCCCAGATCCATTGCTCTTTGGGTAGGTTGCACATAGACCTAATTACATTGAAAATAAGTTTCTATAACTAGGAGTTTAAAGTGTTCAATCATGCGACTCATTGACTGAGCACAGAATATTGGAGTGGTAGTGTTACTGAACATTTAATTAATTTCCAATAATCACTGAGTAATGATTTCAATAATTGCCACACCAGGTATTTTTCTGGCTGTGCAGTTAAATTCTTGTTTATATTAAGATGTTCATTTGCCAAAAATATTATTTCTAAAATTGCTATTCTTACAAATAATAGTACACATTCACTAATAATGAAATTCACCTTATCATTTTCACAATTTGCCACTCATTCTTCTTCAATCTAGTGTTATTTTAAGTTTTCCAAATATTATTTGCAAACCCTTTATTGTGCAGTAAGATAGTAAGATTGTGCAGTAAGACACATTGATCAATTTTACCTGTTCATTCTCATTTTTGCATTTTTTTCTTCATTCCTCTGGAACTCTAGCAAGAGCTCGGTTGCTGTCGAGTCTGCCACCAAGCATCCACTCGAGTTGTCTGAATGCAAGGTACTGTAGTGAATGCCAATTCTGGCGTAAAAGATTTATTTTGCCTGGCCTTATTAAAATGGCATATCCAGTAGGATTAGTAAGTCGGAGACTTCCTGAATTTTCAATTGCTGATGTCTGTTGAACCATTTTCCAGTATGCCAAAAATCAGGACCATATGAACTTCCTAATGTTGAAGCGCATCCAAGGTATCCACGCTCCTCAACGCATTGCTATGGAACGGCAGGCAGCTGCCAAGGTTTGTGTGACAGGTTGTGTCAATCTGCTAAAGTTCTTTATAAAAGTGTTCAATTAAAGTTCTGGGTCGATGATATGCGGAAAACAAAACACAGCATAAACGTGTGAGCTCATTTGTTACCATCTTACGGGTGCCTTGATGGGGCAGCACCCAGGGCAGTCAGTTCACACACTCCCTGGATCGCACAGCTCTGCACAGCTTCAGCACAGCAATGACCGGATGAATCAGCAAAATGGGGCAGGGTCCTGGGCCTCGTTTGGTCAATGCCTCCAGAATCGGTGACTCCATCACGCTAAATGGTGAAGACTAACCGCATATTAAAAAAAAGTATTTTAACATTTTAAAAATAGTTAGTTTCCAAATTGTATACATAAAAAGACAAGTTGCACAAGACACATGCATGAGCAAGGCCGGTGTCTTGGAGCCGGACCAAGCGCCGTCAAAAGCAAAAAAAATATATCTGGAGACTTGTTGGCAAGCGACCCAGGTGCTGCAGAGAGCTGCGTGGAATGATGATTTGCATTGAGCCACTAACAATATTTATGTGCATCGAGTGGCCTTCACAATTTATTTTGTCCAAATTGTGGACAGATGACTCGCTTTAACTAGGCTTGGGGAAGGGCAAGGGCAAAAGTTAATGCCACACACGTAAGAGGCAATTTTGCTGCCTAGCAATGAAACGCATGCTTACATGCATACATCAACAGTGACCCACAACCATCCCCATATATCTATCCATGAAATGAAAAAAATAATTATCAATATAGACTGTACAGCGTACTAATGAGAAATATTTTTATTAGGACGTCTGTATGAGATAAAATCGAGAAAGGGCGAATTCGGGACAACAATCAGCATTGCATTTTCTATATTTGTTAATTAGATTCAGCGTCTGCCATTTCTACCAAGTTCAAATTTGATGCTTGACACTCTTATGGGTAGAGATGACACTATTACATTTGAAGACATATATAACGGTCAGTATAACCATCATTGGACAGTTTTTCTTGTATTAATATATTTGTCTATCAAATTGTGCTTTTTAAAAAAATCGGATACAAGCGAGAGGAAACATGAGCTTTAATCAGTTGCTTGAAACATTTCTTAGCCCACTGCTAATACGTAACACGTAACAATAATTCCTTTTTATCTGGATTAGATCCAAGTAACTGCGAGAGTATGATGAACCCACATCTCGTCATGGAGAAAACTTTGGATCACATCTAAATTGGGAGCTACGAATGTTTTGAATTAATGGTGTATGATTTAATGTTTCTGTCTAAAAAAATAAATTCTGTTTTTAACAGTGCAACAATTTTGCTGTTGTATGTGAAGTATGTTTTACCATCTGAAAAATTTAGAGCGGAATGAACATTGATCAATGTATTTTCCTTTCATTTTCATTGATAATTGTTTTATATATTGTGCCTCTCACATAGGGCCTAAGCTCTGAGAGGGGTACAGAATCTTCCTGTTGTGATCCGTCACTTCAGTGAATTAAAAAAAAAATAAAAAAATAAATAATTATCATGAGTTACTAAAAAGTAGTTCTAACCAACTATATGGTAACAGTATAATATTTTTGTAGGAGCATAATGGACAGGTTTCAATGGTTACTGGGCAAAGTTTGCTACCAAGTGAGAGTATAGTTGGATTACAAAAAAATATTGAACTGTATGGTCGCAAAAACAAGGCATTAATAATTAGGATGAATCTGTATGACTCGTCGTAGCCCAGTCGGCATTGCGTCTGACTGGCTCGGAGGTCCCGGGTTCGATTCCTGGCATGGTTCCCGATAATTTTGATCCCGGGGTACTGAATGTGCCTCTCGCATAGTGCCTAAGCACCTGTAGTGTGGCTAGCTACAGTTGATTAGAAACAAAAACAAAAATAGTGGCACCCATGTGGCAGGCATTTCATTTAATATTTGATTTGAGTTTTCTGGCTTTCTAAACTCAAAATTTTTATACGAGCAGGCATGTCTGCCTGCGTTTGTGTCTTATTGATGTCTGCCTTGTCTACCTGCCTTGGACAACCTTTTCTCGCAAACAGTCGTTCCCCTAAAGGTTGTTTCTACCTACAGACACACCTGGCTGACGTCACGTCGGTTTTGCGCATGTGTGTTGTCATTCATCAGCCGAGGAGGTTCCCCTGCTCGCATGTAGATGGCGTGGCGAACAAGGAAGACCAAGCCAGGCGACGCATCATGATGATACGTCGCCAAACGGTAAGTGTACCTACCTACCGCTTTTGTGAGGCCAGGCCAGACGTTTGATGTATGTCTTCGACGCGGGTCCTGCCTCACATCCAGCCACCTATTTTGTATACATTTTTGTTATCTGCTTTTTTTCGATTTAATTTCCATCGACCTCGTTACCGCGTCTGTTGTTTTTCGTGTAGAAGTGTTTTTGAAGCGTAAAAGTGTTTTATTTGAAGTTTGAGGTCGCCTGTTCAAATCACAAATAAGTAGGTCGTTCTGTTGCGAACAACTCGGCTAGGAAAATAATACCAATAAAATATACTCCTAAAGTTGTAAATTATTTTCCAGTTTCATTCATATTTACGCACAAATGTGCCATATGATTTAATTTCCTAACGCATTTTCGCAATTGGTTAAGCACCAGTAAATAAAGCGCCACCTTGTGATAATCTCATCCACGGCCATTACAAGTGAATGAATCTGCGTAGATTTCGCATATAGAGACATGCTTATAGAGGATGCGTCAAATTTTGTTTGACCATTTACAATTTTCAAACTGGCTCTATGGGCTCTGTGGGCTTCAACAAACCCCTCCTAAAAGCGCTCCATTGTTCCTGTGTGAGCAGCTGTTTTCAAGTGGAGGCTTTAATTGGTTTTCAATGGTCCACTTCGAATGCTTTTTCAATATGCCATCGTCCACTTTGGCTGTAAGGGGAGGGGAAAGTGTTGGTGGTTGCGAAGGGTTGAATGAGTGGGCAAAAGGAAGGGAGTGAGAGATGATGAGTGGACACGAGGGGGAGGGATATTTTGCTTTTAGGTTTATATAGTGCCATTTCTATCTTCCGTTCTGTGGCCTCGTGTTCTGTACGCGACCCCACCTTCCACTAACTACGTCCATTGGAACTACCATCGGAATTTATTGAGTCATTATATTTGTCAATTGCATTCTGTTGTCGATGTTCATGCGAACTGAGCAATGTACATCTATAAAGCGTGGAACAATTTTAAATTCGACTAAAAATGATGCCCCATAATCAATAAACAGATTTGGTTTTGAATCTGTCATCAAAATTAGCTACCAAATGATATCCTGCATTAATCCTATCAAATATTCACCGCTTATTCAAGATCGTTCGATCCGTATTTGAAATTGGGATCCATTGAGTAATTTTATTGTTCCAGTTATGTAAAACTACGTAAAATTTAAAAGGGGCTCAGATATCCATATCTGAATGTTTTGCAGTGAACATTTCCGGTGCTTTGGTATCGCATTGTCATAAAAACTCTATAATTTGGTTCCTTTTTTACCCACATAAACGTTTGAGTAACGCCCAGAACTACATTTTCAATAATTCCTTACTGTTTTTTGGTTAAATATGCATTGGCACGAGATCTTTTCCTGTATCGAATTTCTGCGTCTTTGGAACTTCCAGGCAGGGTATGATGATTGTGCGTCCAGAAATAAGAACAACGCATTTTTGCAGAACTTTTGATTTCACTTTTATTTCACAATCTACAGTATAAACTAGAATGGTGCAGTATTGGCGAAGGAGCGAAAAACAAATTCATATTTTCTGTTTGATAGCTCACAAAATGTAGGAAAGAGAACATCAAACCCTAGTAAACAGTGATTTCAGTTTTCTTTCGTTCTAAGTACGAATATGTCTAACTAGGACTACTCAGTATATGTATGTAACTACGATGCTAAACATCATTGACATTAATATTGTTTTGACATGCATTAACTTGCATGTACTTGCAAATCGTCTATTTCTATTTTAATCTCGTTTGGAGCGTTTGTTCGCAAAAATAGAGCATAGTCTTTTTTGTTTACCAGAATCAGTACAGTCGAAAAACAA
This sequence comes from Mycogona germanica, assembly GCA_034698785.1. Lineage (NCBI taxonomy): Eukaryota > Metazoa > Arthropoda > Diplopoda > Chordeumatida > Chordeumatidae > Mycogona > Mycogona germanica. Next base: position 16,544 of record JAQGBY010001072.1, read on the forward strand.
TAATATTGATACGAGTGCCCCGTTGGCTGCTAGTATCGCTAGCGTCGTTATCGTGGCTTGTAAGCGACGATCGACGATTTCGTGGTCATACACCAGTGTATCCCTTAATCTAACATCGATGGGTGGTCAAAAACCAATAGGCCAAATAGGCGACTATTGCGAAGAATTCTCGTTTTCATAGTTTTGATCACATTTTTACCCCTCTCCACCTCTTCCGCCCTCCCCTCTATCTTTTCTTCGCTTCCTCACGCGCACATCGCTTTTCAATGTGCGCGCGTCCCGGATTCCCAATAGTCCTATAGTTGGTTCCGAATGTCTTTTCCATTGGACGTTCGTAAAACTCTACAAGGGAGCCCCGAGGAGGCGGTGGGCGGGATGGTGGAGTACGAGCTGCCCTGGGCCCGCGTGAAATTCAATTTCTGCCCTTTTTTCCAATGGTCTTTACACACAATTGAGGGCCACGTTCATCCTGTTTTCGCGCGAAAGATTTTCAATCGCAGTTGGAAATCCGCCCTCAGATATATATCCATCGATGGAAGTGTGGGTGACCATTTTGTCCTGTATAAAATTGGGCTGGTGGGAAAAATAGAAGGAGGGGCGGAAGGGAAAGGGGGGAAGGTGGGGATGGCAGCTCCGAGGCGATATTGTCGTGTATAAGTCACTTAGCTCGGCCGCCACTGGCTGCACTATTTACATTCCGAATTACAGCGCCGTAAAAGTGCTATAAAAACTGTGAGACTATTTTACGTTTTGTTGTTTGTGTCCGGCCGCTTTTCCCAGAGATGACTCTCACTGTCTCCCCCACCCCCCTTTTTATTACATTCATGGGATATTGATATTGCGTCATTGCGTTATACGGACAATGACGCGTATAGGGTGCTGAAGTCGTCGATTTCCGTTGGTGACAAACGCCGCCCTGGTGTCAAAAGGAGCAACCTTACCGTAGGACTCGAGGTTGATGACCCATTAATGTTGATTTATTGAATAATGCTTTGTAAAACGTCTTTATTAATGTTTAAAAGCATGGGTCTTAAAATATATAATGCCAGCGTGATTTGTGATTTTTTTCGCAAAATACATGAAATAATGCTTAAATTATTTTATTAGTCGAGTTGCGACCATTTAATCGATTAAATACAATAGTTTGACAACAAAAATTACAAATTACGGTTATTCAGATATTAGTTTTCACTCGCTAGATAGACCGAGCTGTTCAGATCGATTTCTCTGCTGTACTCTCAGTTTCCCCCGTTTGTTGAACGGGCTCATACCTGTTCCAGTCGAGGGTTGCTGAGATCACTTCCTTTTTGTCTCGGTTTCTCCGCACGACTGTCGGTAGTAGTTTGAATGTCGACGTTTACTATTGTCGGATATGACTGATGGTTGGTTATAACGTACGAGATGGTAACAATTCATCCCTGTGATATAAAAATTAACCACATTTCTGGAGGTTCGAGGACCGGGGCTGTCGGAGTAATGGTGTTTTTACGGCATGCTTTTACCGCCATATTTTCTCGGTAGGACTGCTCCAAATGGTTTTGTCTTCGCGCGATCGTGCCCCGCTGTGCAGCACTGCATTCGTCCTCCCACACTCCGGTTACACACACATGTCCTGTGGCGGTGAACTCGAATTATAGGAGCTCTTGTTTTGTTAGAACTAACTAGAGACGGGGAACTTGTTTTCGAAACCCATTTGTTTTTTGTTTCATCGACATTATCGAAAAGGGATAAAAAAGATTGGCTTAGTACGTGACATTTTGTTTAAAACTGCACCTTTAGAAATTGTTAACAGTATCACATGATACGTTTTTCATATGCAGTAAACTGAGACTGACCCAATATTTTTCAGACAAATTCTTTATACTCTGTAATAAGTGTACCAAGATACTGAATTATATTTTTTCTCCCAAAATTCGTCCGTCTAGATTAGAACTAACAGATTAGCAAATAAAATCCATTCAACTTTTGTGTTGAATTGTTTTTCAGTAACTAGCTAAAGAAATTGGAACTGCTGTCTGGCGTAAGCTGCCCCCTATTGGAAGGCAATCACTGACAACAGGCAGCATTCACTAACTGTACGACTTCAACATGAGGTGGTTCGACCAACGAACGAACAACGATGATTCGTCCATCGCGACGTGGACGATTCAATACTAATACTTCTATAACATCGTTTTTCTTTTATCAGCCTTTATTTAAGCTTTAATTAATTTACCCTGTGATTTTCCGTTCCTAAATTTCTAGGAGAGAACAGAATCACCGTCACTGATATGGTAATATCTGAAGTCGAAATTGTACATCACTGGTGGATCTGCTTTGGAGTACAACGGCCGGGGCTCGTTTGCATTTTTCTCCATTAAGCGAAGAATACCGAATAAAAAGAACATTTTGTTCTCGTTTCTTTCGGTTAGAAATTTTTTATTTTTTTCCCCCCTTCGACAACGACGCCATATACAGCGCACATTTCGCGTTGCATGTATAAAAATGGAACTCGTGCATAAAGTAACATAAATGGCTTCTTATCCCCGTATACCACAACGAGGCAAAAGCTCGATTCTAGGTTTTCTCGCGTTTTTCTTCCATGTATATATGGTTCTAGCACCAGCAACCACCACCATGCACCATCATCATCATATCCAGACAGGGTCATCTCGTGCACGCAGAATAGTTCCCAAATGTGTAACGGGGAGAAACTGCAGCGTGCATGTGTGTGTGGATGCAGTGCGTCTGAATGCTCCTTAGACCCCTCATTTCTCCCGTGTGTACCTGTACACATCTAATCTCGGCTCAACACTCGAGTTCATAAGCACAGCGTCACATGTCGCTCATGAATTTCAAGTGGTGTCCGTTAGCGAGAGTGCTATTGGAAAAGCGCTTTCATTGGCTAGCTTCCATAAGTGATACGAGCAGATTTTTCTAGCAGGTGGAAGCGCTTGAGATCGTCGCTTTCTGTAACTAGCTGGTGTTTATCCCCCATTTTCTTCTTGCTTTTGATTTGATGGACGCTCTTATACGGATCGAATTTTAATCACTCATTGCATCACATCATTGCTTCTAGAAAGTGCTATGCAATTCAGTTCAGTGTCATCAACGTTCTGCCCAGCGTCGCTCCGCCTGCAGTGTGCGCCAGGCTTTAAATGATATTTTATTAGGCGAATTATCCATTGAGGTAACGTTCGGCGCACCCCTAGCAACATTGAAAAATTGGTACAGTTTTGACCGTGCAAGCGTTCTTTGATTCCGAAATTACGAAACAACTCCAGCGCCATTCGAAAGCAATTCGCTCTATTGGTACAACCGTTGATGTGAAATCCTTCTTTTCACAGAAATGTCTGAGAAATGGCATAAGCCGGGAGACGAGAAGGGCTAATAAGGTCCTCGGAGGAGAAACAGCTAGACAAGCCACGCCGTCTATAGGCCTACGCACATGTACTGTATATATATATATATACGTGGATGGCTTGCCTTGTGCTATATATATATATATATATATACATGTATATGGTAACTTCATGAATTATTGAACAAAATGGGAAACGAAATATGGCATCCGGTATATAGCCTAAGAATTCATGAGGCAATCTAATTGGAAACATCTTGTGGCCTGGTTGTGTTGCCAGATATCTACACGCCACAGCACAAAGACCTAGGGATGAGCGACTGTATCGCGATATACGCGTGTTTTCGCCTGCAGTGGCTGATCGCTGACTCCGCAGACCTAAGCGCCACGTTAAATTGCCCCCGCCCCCAGATAGCAGCACTTTTCTGAGATTACGCACAATCACACACTCTAAAAAAATCATTCAAAATTTTAGCTCCGCCTTTACAATACACACTTATCTTGAAGTCATAAATGCTTTTCGCCAATCTCAATTATTTTCAAAATTCATAGAAAAGGAATAGAAGCAGATGGTAGTATTAACTAAAAGCACTGGGAATTGCAGGTTTACAATTATTGCTCGGCAACGAAGATAGTTTAAACGGAAATTTAAAACATCCTCTGGAAGATAAGCGAACTAAGAAATTGATAATTTGCGAAACACAACGACAAGCGTATGACAAGCGTATGAACTCACCCAAGACTTTCGTCACTGCCCAGCAATTTGAAATAATAAAAAGGTTTTTTTAAACCATATTTCTGGCTATCAATAGCTTTCGGAGGCAGCCATGCTTTGTCGTTAGTTAATTATGTTAATTATGTGCTACTGCGCACGTCCAAAAAAATAATAAAACAAGTAAAACCGAAAACGGAGCTGAAAAGAGAAAGAGGTCAAACTTTAAATTTCCGTTTAAACTATCTTCGTTGCCGAGTTGTATTATTGTAGTCGTCCTGCAATTCCCAGTGTTTTTAGCCAATTATTTTCGTTAGCCAGTCGCGACACTCAAGCCATGGTCCTCTCGACTAGTGGGAAATTGCTCCTGTTTTTACTTATGGGATTTTTTAGTATATTTTAAGAATAGTATTTCATCGAATATCAGCCGAATAATATCCAATAAAAAATTTGAATGGATGTTCTTTTTAAACTTTAAGCAGTAGCTAAAAATGAAGCTAAAAAATTTCAAAACTAAAATGCAAAATCCATTCTAAAAATATACGAGTAGCAAAATATCTATAAAAATACATTTTTCTTTTAATATATTTATGTATTTTTGGCAAGGCTCTACTAGCATATATGACTAAAACCCTACTGTAACGTCAGTCCAAGCTTTGCCAGTGGGCACATTTATTTCAGGCTCAAACTCTAGCAACCTTATGATCGATCCATAGAGATGCTCTATTCACAAACCAATACGAACGGTCACAGGAAATATCCCTTAACTCGTGAAAATAAAATTCTAGTTGCGGATGGAAGCGCTACGATTTAATTTTCCTTTAGAAAGAAATCAATAAATTTAGCAGTGAATGATCCTAGTGAATGATCTTCGTGTAATCTGTGTTCCAAATAGATTACCACATTTCTTAAAACCTGGGAAGGTGGGTCGAAGAATCTTGATGGATCTCGAGTCTACATATAGGCAAACTCTAGCCACTTTATTCGAGACCAGACACCAGGAAACTCGACAAGCCGACTGCCACATCACAATCAAGACAGACACGGATCATCGGCGGACTGGCTCCGTGTTTCCAACCGGAAGTTCCACTTTCTACACTCCAAAAAAAAAAAAAAAAATAACATAACCTGACTGCTGACTTTTTTATATGCGCCACAGTGCCGCTCCGCTATATGGTACGCCAGCTCCGGTGCGGCGTCGGCGGCCGCAAGTCGATACCCTATTTACGCATGCGCGCTGCGCCCCTCGGTGTAAATGGGAGTCTAATAACGTGACGTAGGCCCCGGATATTACTTTACTAAATACGCATAAGTTTTTGATGCCGCTATACTAAGGCACACCTGGGATATAGCTTTTTATTTTTCTCGGGCTCGCGCTCGCCAAGCGCTCGGCTAGCGCTCGCGGTGTCGCCGCCTAAGAATGGAACAGACGATTGACTGTCCTCCCGAGATCCTTCTTCAGGGCGCCGGACAAAAAGTGAGTCCACTTAGTGGAGATCCTAGCGGATTTATTACGCCTCTTATCGGTTCTCCTTTGACAAAACACCTAGCGCCCTCCTAACGGTCGGTTGAACAACTCACTATTACGGAACCACTGCTTCAAATGTCAGAGTACATATTATTTTGAAGCAAAACCGCTAGAATATTTCGATTCAATTGTGCTATTTTCAGGAGTTTGTCTCCCGGATCAAACGATTGGGATGAAAAGACAGAACCAAACGAAGCGGTGATTAAATATATTCGTAATTTAAACGACCAGAATAAATTGTCACTATTCGATAATTCTTAATTCTTCTTGACGATATTATTAGTTGTCCAAAGGAACCGAACCTTTTTGGAATATACAGAAAGAGAATGCTTTCAAAGAAGAATTTTAAGATATGGTCTCAGCAGGATATGATTACGACCTTCCTCGTAACGCCTCCGCTGTTGGTGATCTACCTACATTTTGATGGCTTTGTCTGACGTCTTTCGCCTCTTGCGTTTGTCTCGAGGCGGCTCTTGTAACGATTTGGTGTTGGACCGGTGAGGTTCCTAAACTATTTTGTATTCCGAGCCCGATAAGAATCTCCTATATGTTTGCCAGTAAATTTAGTTTCGTATGGAAGCTAGCGGAAAAAGCAGACCCGAGGCGGCAGACCAGTCTCCGACTACCGTTGTTCCATAGTCCTGGCGACAAAGAAGATGTTTATAGACTGGCGAACTTTAATAAAAAAAAGTTAAAATAGAAAGTCAAATAAAAAATATCATGTAGCCGACTGGATGCCGAGCGCAATAAATGCGTGCTCAACTGTATCTCTCGAACGACATCTGGCGAGCATCTCTGTAAATAATTTTTCCCATTCACTTTGTCTAAACGGTGGCAAAAAGCATTTCGTTGCTTTCACGGATCATATACTGTATAATTGAGTGACTCATCATGACACAAGGGCCAGCAATAGAGATTACGTTCGCCTTAACCCCCGCTTCAACCAGACTCGTTCGTCTGATTATACACTTCAACTTGTCTATTTTGTATGTACTACTTATCTGTAATGCTCGTTAGATTGATTAAGGGGCTTTAAAAATTTACTGTTCAGTGTAAACTCTTCAAAACGAGTATCTTCGAGTTCTTTGGTTGGAGAAGGATTAGCGCTTCGTGGGCAGCATGAAGGTTAGCAATCACTAGATACATCCGTGCTGTGCAGATAAGCCAGCTTACCATATGAAAGAATAGAACCTTGATTGGCAACGATCCAGGAAGACGGCAACATGTTCATTAATAAAATCATTTTACTAACCCACTTTTTAAATTGCAGACTGGTAAAAATTAATTAACACGCAAAAGAGTATTGTAGTCTAAAACATGAATGTCGTCAATGAACACGAAGTGACTGCATCGTGCAAGAAATTTGCAAGAAATTTACAAGAAATTTATCGGTTATCGGTTATTTTAATGGTCATCATGTAAATTTTTATTATGTAAGTTTCTTGCTCGATGCAGTCACCACTTGTTAATTGACGACATTCATGTTTTAGACAACAATAACGCTCTTTTCCATGTTATTCATTTTCCCCTGCATCTTATACAGCTTTCGATCTTCGCGTGTTAATTAATTTTTACCTGTGAATTTGTCCATCTGTGATTTGAAAAGTGGGTTAGTTAAATGATTTTATTTATTAACTTTTTGCCGTCTTCTTCGATCTTGTCTAGCGTTCCCCCTAAATAAGTTTGTGATGTACTACAACTCATCGAACAGATTTTCCCGAGAGGAATCTCAATTTAAAACTCGATGTTAGTGAATTGATTGAAAATGACCAGTGAATAGCTGAACTAAGAATTGAGCTACGTATTAAGTAACTAAGTATTAAGTAACGAAGTATTAAGTAACTAAGTATTAAGTAACTAAGTATTAAGTACTAAGTTATTTTATAATTTAATAGTTCTTAAAAAATAAATGTTCGTGGTATGGAATAGAACAAATGTTCGTAGCAAATTTTTTAAAAATTACATGCTGAAAGTACATACTGAAGATTTACGAAATGTGTGGTAAAAAATCTTCCCAAACTAAGAAAAACAACATATTCGGCTGAGAATTATTTAAACCGTCAATTTTGAGCTTGGCTGATGCTTGAATAAATCCGATGGTTCTCAGACATAAACATAACGTCTCAAGATCCCTGTTTCGGTCCAAATACCCAATGTTTTTAATTATATCCTATTGGATTTCAAGACGTACGTGCTCGGACAATATCCGGTCTAAATAAGCGTTTCTCAGGAGGATATAAAGCGTCGTCGCGATTATACTTGGATATGTAGTAGCGTAGAAAAAAGAAATCACTCGTGATAAAAAAAGAGAATGGATGAGACATCGATAATAAATCGTGTGCGGAACGTCGATGAAAGCGGCGAAAATTTCACGCAAAATCGACCACGCGCGCGCCTATATATTCGCGACAAAATCGATCACTGGACGAGCGACCCTGTTTATGTACATGTATACGACCAGGGCCTTCACCAGTGAAAAATACGCCTTGGGCAAAATACCAGAGGTAGAACCTTCCCCCCCCCCCCCCACTCGCTTCAACCCTTCCGACCAACAACTTGAATCTCCAATGATGATGCGGCCATTTCCACGTCAGAGCAGCTGCTACTCAAGTGTCCCTGCTATTTAAAGTAAGAAACTGCAACAAAGCTGCGTTGGATTGTTGACTGTGTTTCCGTTTAAGTTCTGAAATGAATGGAATTGATCATGGCAACTGATCTGACATGGAAAACGTACATCAATTATATTAATTGCGTTAATCCAAAATCATTCTAGGGACTTAAAATACGAGCCAGTAATGTTTTTCTTAAGAAACCATTACATCATACCATGTAACGTACATGTACTGTACGTTATACTCTATATAAATGTTATTAATATATAATAATATAACTCTATATTAAGTTGTGGGCATTCAGTCTGAAATGAAATGTGCATTAGTGATTTTGTGTCTAAAATCAAAATCAATGAACGCTTGCGAATCAGCCCCATAATAATTCTTTAATAATAAATAATAATTCATAATAAATAAGTCTTCAAGTGAGTTGTGCCCTGGCCAACTGTCCCTGCTGCTTTCTCATAGAAGACGTATATTCGAAAAAGGAGTTCGGTGGGAGAAGAATGACAAAAAAATAAGGCGCTTTCTTGTACCGGGGGGAGGCCTCGAGCGAAGACGTTTGACTTGATGGCCCGAAACGGACACGGTGCGATGCCTGCTCTCTCTGTCGGCGACAGTCTCAAAATGGTGAATATGGGTGTGGATGGAGTATAGGAGTGGATGATGCCTCACAATGCCTAACAATGGCCGCGTCGCTTCATACGAAACTCCTCAAGAAAGCACCACATGCGCGCACTCGTTTCACCGTCCCCATCACATAGTTCGATTCAATTATGTTTCAATAATAACCAATATTCGAGGCAGCCACCTGCTTCTCTATAACCTCCTCAGATCCTTCAACTGATCACTGATCACTTAACTCAGATTTTTCAATCTGAACAGCTTCGAGTAAAACCATAGCGCAGAGATTTCCTGATGCAAATTGAACATGACGTTTTGAGTGACGATACAATTCTTGAGCGAAATGCACATTGTAGGTCGAAAGGTTTAAACAAAAAGGCATTTATCGAGCGCCATCTAGCGAGCCTCTCTGGAAAAATATTCTCCAGTGATGGTGAAATAGTGAAAATCGGAGATAATTTTGTAAATTTCTCGTAATTATCAACGACGTTTTAATTTTACAACAATGTGCATTGTAGATTCTAATGCCTTCTGGTGGCGTCTCAGATAACTAATTGGTTCACTGCAGTTGCGTAACGATATATGTACAAAGAACCATCGATGGTACGATATCGATAGTTATTTGGGCCATAGTTTTATCAAGCGTTTGCACTCATAGAGAAAAATTTGGGTTCGCCGAAATAATTATAACTAGATACTACAATTATAACGTGTAAAATGACGAAAATACACGCCGTCTAATGATAAAGCGCAGCGCCAAAACCAGCAGACCTTGCGCACCGATCGCATGCCTCATTCCAAAATTAAAAATAAGGATTGTTGACATCGATGAGCCGGAAGTCGTCGCCTGCAAACGATCCAATGCACCCCGGCTCAATATCGATTTTATGCAACGCTATTCTTTTCCGTACATAGTTTCATATGCGCAGAGGAAATCCTTTCTCCTCGGCACTATTCTTATCTCTAAAATGTCTTCATCTCATCTCTCCCTTGTTATTGGTAGTGTCTCGGACATGCCAGTCTTTAGCGAAAGCTTCTCTTTCAAGTGACCTTCTTGGCCCTTGCCCACCCCCGCGATCACCCCACCCCTCGCCCCTTCAACCCTCACGACCACCCTACTTCCTCTTAGAACCAAAACCACCTTCTACATAATGCAGCATACTTTGAGGGTTTGAGATAACCTCATGAGAAGCTTGGATAAATTGTCATTGCGCTTGAAGCAAATCCATAAGACATCGGGCGCGAGCAACAGCCGGCGTTACGTTCGAAGAAGCTCGATGCCACCTATCGAGAAAAATCTGAAACGTCTGCAACATTGCAACATTGAACTGAAATGTAGATTGTGCTGACCTAACTTATAATATTTGAGATTGGACTCTTAAATCTTAAAAGTTAAATACGTTTAATGAAATTATTCTTATGTACACCTTGCATGACATTTCAGCTTTACAGTTAATTGTTATCGCCCAATTTCTTTCTTCTTGATTATCCTTTGTCGGCGTCAGTTTTTCTAAAACGTTTTTGGAGTTCTTTGGTATTTCTAGACTTCTTTTGGAAAATTATCAATTATTTACTTATAATTTGTACCCATGCTTCCAATATGATCTCCCCAGTATTTTTACCATCGAGTGCATCGTCATCTCATGTAATAAGGAAAAAGAGTCAACTAGAAATCATTGCCCATTGATCAGTGAATTTCGCTAATCCCACAAGGTCTCAGGACAAGTCACACGGCAGGCAAGCCCCACAGCGCAAAAATATCTTAGCCAAGTAAAGCCAGCGTCATCATCCTGGGTCACAATGTCAAAACCGCCACGCGACTACGACGACGTCGACGTCAAATGAACCCACGGTAGCGTTGACGAGACGTTTCTCGTCCTCCGACGATCGACACTGTCCACCATCTGTCGCCCAACCTAGCCCAAAGAGAACACACTCGATCGTGCCGTTTTAGCCGTAACACAGCCCCACTCGTTTCTATAGTGTAATCGTCCCACCTCGTGATCGGGTATGAGCAGGATTGGCGAGAGGAAACAACTTCCGATCCCCCGTTGACCGAATGTGTGTACAGACCCCCTCACGGTTTGTTGCCACTGCGCGAGTAAGTCATGCGGCCTCGCTTGACAGCGGACCAGGCCCTTCGTGTGTCTGTCTTCTGTGACTCGATATCGGTGACCAGTTAACCGTGAATGCTACTTAATTAAATGCGACCACTATTAGTACTACATGCAAGACCGATAATAGTCTTTGTCGAGGCCGGCCGGAAATATTGATTCATCTTTGCCAGTTGCGTGCCCCCTAGCTAAAACGAAGTTCACTATTCCAATGTTGCCAAGTGATTAAGACAGAGGTGAGAAATACTTTCACAAAATGGTTTCACCCAAACCCCCACAAAACCGATCTTTTTATTTGAACAACAACTAGATTCAATTGTAAGCTTAAACTAAATTACAAAATAATCTTTTAGTAACCGCATGATTTTCTAGAAAATACAAACCAAATGCGTTACAATAAAAAAAATCAGTTTTGTTCTACTTCACACTCACACAAAAACAATCCACGTTCATGAATTTTAAAACGGATACAAAATTTCAGTACAGGTATGTCAAACAGAAATTTAACATCATTTGAATATCGCTCCATTTGATTAATTTGAATATTTGCCATAGTCCAGACAGGCTTGCTGCCCCTGGTGGGTTTGCAATCACAGTATGCTCGACGGCGTAACAACATGAAATGTAATTGAGCACCAATTAATCAAGTGTACAAAGTTAAACATAAATGTTTTATGTAATTTGGTGTTATTTAAAAACGACTTCTGTAAAGTTTTCTCTTTTGTTACTGGCATTTCAATATGGGTTACTGTAGTTGCAAATGTAAACTGTACAGTGCTCATAGAATTGCTGTTTTCGTTGGTTGGCCCGGCCCTCCCATTTCCTTTATTTGCTGCGGAATAAGTCATCCGAAAGGGCAAACGGGGCTGTCAGACGATCCATATTGCCATGCAATTTTGAATTAAAAATATTAATCGATGTTCTGTGCGCGGAGATGAAATAGTTATTTTACAGTGCACTCTCCACTGGTGTCATCTTCTACCAAACGTCAGCGAGCGTCTGTTTATGTAATCGATATCTGAAATGGCTAACTGCAGTAAACTGGTTAAACTGCGGCTTCCTTGGTAATTTCGCCGGACATGTTTCGAACGAAATGAAATTATAAATAATTCAACGTCATGTCTAGACATTGATAAAAGCAGTTGGTTTATCGACTTCCATTCTCATGTTTTATTGTAGCACACGAAATAGTTTGCTCAAAGTTTTATGAAGTAAACAATTTTTTATTCGATTACTAGTACCTTGATCAAAAGCTATCTTTTTTACGTAAGTGCAGCTCAAATGTTGCTAAACTGCTTGTACACATGTAAGCAAAATACGCTATGCCGTGTATATATAACCTTTCACATTTATTTTTCTAACTAAATATATGAAAACTGCAATTAATTTGCAACGTTAATTAATTATGTGTATACACAATTTTGAATAAATACTAAATGTGGAAATCATGTGGAATTTTGTAGCATGTCCAAGTAAATAACATTTTCAAATTTCGTTTAACCCTAAATGGGGTTTCCGAATCTATATGTAGCCAAAAAATGCTAGTGTGACATTGTAGTCAATCAAAAAGAGCTACTCTGACTGTTTACCTGAATTGTTATTTTGATATTCCCTTGCATTCTAACTTTACAAGATGGAGATAAATTTCATCTTGTCGGCTATACAGACACAACAAAGATGTCGGCATTCTTGTTGGAGTGGGTCTAATAGCGGTCATCGAGGTTGCGAAGAGCTTCCAATTTGGAGCCACACAAAGCCGGGATTGTGGCGCGCGCTCTACTTTTGCAACTTAGAATCCCTCCCCCCACCCATTAAAACGTTTAATCCGATGACAAATCCCAGAGTTCCGTAATGGTGTTGTCAATTTAACGTGTCGCCAAGAGGTTGCTATTCGTGTGCTAAATTGGGCCGCGTCAACTTTCGTTATAGTTCCTCGTTTTGATTTGTTGCTTACCGTAGGGATAAGCGACTTCACAGCGCTCCCCTTTTCTTCCCCACAACGACACCGCAGTTATGATTGAGATTTATAACTTGTGTAGTCGAGTTGAAGTTCGGTCGCCCTATTTGTTTTCCACGAAAATGACATCCAGTTTGTTATGGCACTGTCGCGCCGCGTAAAACTAAATTTCCAACAAAATTGATCAATAAATCACATTACGTTTTATTAGAAAACAAATATAATTTATTTTCGGTGTCACGGAATCAGCGCCAATCCAAGAAAGAAATTAATCTTTTTAAATGCAGTCATTTATTTTGTTTCGAACGTCTAGCATTTTTGTCGGTTCTGTCAACTTTATTTGACAAGTCAAGTTTGCAGAAAGCTGAATATAAAATATGTTTTATTTGCTCCAAATATTCATAATTTTTGTCATATCCCTGTTCTTTCATGTTGTTTCCATGTCGACCATAATAGAAATTAAAAAGAACGAAATTTAATCAGAACATCATGGAAATAGTATCTTCAAAAGGATTCTCCATCATCCAACTTAATTTAAACTACCAGATACAAAAATGGGAGTTGTGCCCGGGACATGTCTGTCTCTGCCTGCATGTAACTATCAGATATATTTGTGGTTTCTTTTGAAGGATCACGTACATTTAAAAAAAATCACATTTCCATTCGCATATGTGCTGTTATTTTTAATAATTCAAACCATCAATACAGTAAGATGTACGGCTGGATACAATCATGTATTCGATAGGAACAATATTTCTAAAACGAGTCTACGTTTCTCTCATGCTCTTAAAAACGAAATTTTCTATCTGCTGTTCAGAATGAAGCAACCGATGCATAAATATAACTATGTCATAAAAATCATATGCATACCTGATCTTTGAATCTTGATGAATCATTTAATGTCTCGTTGGTGTGTCGTCACCACGTGTTGGCGTGAACAACCTCCAGAGAACTTCTCCCAAGCATAATCCGGAGAGTGGATGCGGTACGTTCGAGTAGTAGCGGGTCTTTAGTGTTGCTAAGATACAAACCACTTGTACCAGAAAATGTACCCCAGGACCGAAGGATGGTCTGTCGCCAGCCATATCAGCGGTGGCTCGCTTAAACATTTGCTACGTTCCAATTTTCTAATTCTGTTATCATTGATTTCGTGTTGAAAGGAAGAAAAAGTATAGATTAATTTATTTGCAGGCACAATTTGCACACATAAGAATTGCAATTTTTTTTATCCCATTGCGATGACGGGATGAAACAATTCTCAGAACATTCGATCAATACTTCACTTAGAAATTGCAACGTTATTCAGTTCAATTTTTTAATTGTATCAAGTTGATGAGAAAGACTTCAGAACGTCTGTGTGATAATAAACAGAAATGGTGAATTCAGGACAACACCGAAAGAAGAAGACGAACCGAGTGTAATATTTGACTATTATTTAATTAGACCTGGTAATTGCGAAAAATATAGCACTTGGAACCGATAGCCTCATTTTTCGCAAGAACCAGTTCTAATTAAATAAAAGTAAAATATTATTATAAAAAGTGAGCACGCCACTCGGTTCGTCGTCTTCATTCGGGGAAGTCCCGAATTCACCATTTCTGTTTAGTATCAAGTTACACTCGTTTTATCAGAATAAATAAATCACATTTATTCTAATAAGATGTAAGTGGAAAATTGTTTGGACTGCAATTAAACTACTATTTTTGAAGCACATTTATTCTATTGACTGCAAACGTTTTCCCGTTTGCTAAGAGATATATCCTTATATTTTCACCTTTTGATATATATGGGGCATTGCCATACAAAAAATCGCCGTTTATTAGCATAACCTCATCTCAATGGGAAATTATATCCCACTTTAATTTGAAAGCAAATCCTAGCAGAATCTCATCGTTTCCGATAGCGAATGACTAGGCGAATGAAACACCAGCTAACGGATATTGGTCTCTCTTCTCCATAGGCAATGTTTAACTCGCAAATGCGCATCATGTCTCGAGTGAAATAAAATATGGACTGCGCAGCGCGGATGTTTTGTGCACTGTCCTTAATGGCACTCGAACTGTGCTTGGTCGATTCTACTTGGCGAGCCGGAGCTATTAGCTTAATTGGTCCGCATTAAAGCCGATTATATGCCGCCATTATTAAAGTAAGTTGCCGTATTGAATAACCAAAGGAACCGGGCCCATAAAATGTGCATTTAGCCCTTGGTAGCCGAGCGCACGTATAAGTGCGTACCACACATTACATGAGTTATCCGAGCTCGCGCGTCGAAAAATTTGCTGTGACGTATCCGCCGAGCCCACACACATATATCAGTACCTACATATAACCCCTTAGCTATGGAAAGGGCTACACGGCAAAATTAAGACTCCCCTTAATCGAGAACGTCGTCGTCACCGTTGACGACCGTTGCTACGAAACGGACACGCCATTGTGGAGAACGCAAGGATGGGCCGTCCTCGAACCCCCAATCCCTGAAAGTGGTTTTGTTTATTCCTTTTTTACGAAACTGGTGACAAATTGAACGAGCCTAGATCAATCGTTTCGTTGTATAATCAAATACATATTTTGGAACGCCACTTAACTTGTATGTATCTCCTGGAATTCACCACAACTTCCTTAGAATCTGTTACGTGATTCTGCTGATTTCAAGCATTCAGTCTCATTTAAACAGTGAGGTCAGAAATTGAAAATAGGCTTTCACAGAACAATGACAAGAAAATTAAATTTTAAAACAATTTCAGACCAAATAAACCATTCGATTGCGAAGAACATTGGAATGTGAGGAGCAAATATTGCTGCTACTAGGCAATTTACTGATTTTTGCTTCAGGCTTATTTCAAATCGTCTTTGATAATGCTCAGTTATTTTAATCATAGGAAATTTGAAATTGCACATCCTATATTATAAAACTGAAGTTGGGATTTTCGTTTCCAGAGACTTTTTGCCGATCGGCTCAATGAAATCGCATAAAAATGAACATACCGTAAGTACACCATCATAATTCGCTAGCGTCCCCTTTTCAGATATATATTTTCAATAAAACATAATAAAACTAGCTTTTCAAAATTTTGGCTTTTGTAACGTTTCCCTTTGGCTTCAAACTTAAAAAATGGCGTGTCCACATGGCCCAGTTGGTTTAGCGACTGACTGTGATTTCGGCGGTCCCGGGTTCGATTCCCGGCGCGGGCTTTCGAAAATTTCGATCTCGGGGTACTGGTCGTTCCCCCTCGCACAGTGCCTAAACACCATGAGGGGGATTAACGCCTGTAGTGCGGTTGACTACAGTTGATTGGAAACAAAAGCAAAAAACAAAACAGTTACTTCACATCTAACGTTTGCGTTTATCGCGTGTCATCGATCAAACGTAAAGTAGCCGGTAAATTTAAACAATTAATTTTTTATTTCATTGGTGGCTACTGTAAACCCCGGTAAAGCCGGGCACCCTTCTTGTATGAAAATAAATAAAACAACTTTTACGCAATAGTGAGAGCACCTCATTCATATTTTGTCGACGTTCATTCAGTAGATGGATAGCCCGACATTCATTCATTGCCGTGCTATCCATCCGCGAATAACGAAAATACGCAAAAAAGCTCTAGGCTCTTGCTAGTCAATTTCAATCAATTTCAATTCTGTCTATACTCTAGAAATCAGTAAGGGTGAACTCGGGACAGCCTAAT
>JAQGBY010001073.1:0-33112 GCA_034698785.1 Mycogona germanica
TTCCCCCTCGCATAATGCTTAAGCACCATGAGGGGGACGTAAGGCCTGTAGTGCGGTGGACTACAGTTGATAAAAAAAACAAAAAATTAGAACTATCGATAGTTTCCACGAATAATATCACACTACCAATACGTCGCAATCGAATGGTTTACGATTATTGAACATCACTAATTTGCAAGCGACCGAACGCAGCCCATTTCTCTCCCAGAACAAAAATGCCCCTGATGATAAAGTAAGTTGGCTTATCCGCATGGCGCGTGTGCAGTTAATGATTGCTAGTGGTTAGGAGGCAGCAATTACTTCTATTCCACGAGAGCTAGTTTTCTTGAGGCGGCGGGAAAATATCGTTAAACCTCGGAAAATTTGTCTTTAGAACATAGTTATGGGTGGTAAAATAAAATGAATATACCAGATTGGTTCTAGAATTGTGCAGCAATGTCTCACTGCAGCATTTAAAAAAAAAACAGTGCGATGACCTCAGCAACTTAAATGAAATTACCTGATGAAAAATGTTTCATGGTGCACTAAATTCCTAAAATCGCAGTGAAGTTGTTTGTTCTCAGTAGGTGACACTAGGCGGCAAAGAAAAATATCAAGATGCTAGCAAATTGCATCGAATCACGTTCTCGCCAATTTTATGCGTCATTCGGTTGATGTCCATGCACAACTGCTGGCAGCTTTTGTTGGTTATTGTTCTCGTTTAAAGAGATGAAGAAAACGAGTCCTCGTAACGCTTACGTCTTGTATATATATATATATATATATGGCCGGCCCGGCAATCTTTTGAATGTTTCACGACATTCCCTCTGGGAGAGAGAATCTCGTTTCCTTTCGCGTTTAACTCTCATCTGCGCGATCCCCGACACATATCATTCGTCCGTTTCGTTCTCTCGATGTCCGGACATAACCGCTCTTTACTCGTCATCTCTTGAGATCCTCGCTTCCCCGAATAACTTTCCTGATTTTGTTTGACCCAAACCTGATTTGAGGATGAAAGAATTAGATGGGAACATGTGTTACCATTCAGATCAAAGTTATCCCCTACTTGAAGGTC
Organism: Mycogona germanica; assembly: GCA_034698785.1. Classification (NCBI taxonomy): domain Eukaryota; kingdom Metazoa; phylum Arthropoda; class Diplopoda; order Chordeumatida; family Chordeumatidae; genus Mycogona; species Mycogona germanica. Next base: position 1,055 of record JAQGBY010001073.1, read on the forward strand.
CGACAGATGACAGACCCTTATTACCCCGCTCAAACTTCAACGAGCTCCCTCTGTTTTCCCCCCTGAAATTGTCAGATACTTAAATGTACACACGAGGTGTCAGGAGGAATGATAAAATTGGCGACTGATGGTTTTTAGACTCGCGACTTGGATTTCGCGCTCTCATCTTGGAATCGATGTCCACATCCACATCGGTGGACACGGGGTCGCATGAGGCTGGCTACAATACCCTGTCCCCACATCTTGACCTACCTCCATTCTCCTCAGGCGTACCAATACAAACCGTACAAACGCCGACAACCCCTCTGTTCTCTTCTTACTCTAGATCCATCCTCCCACCATCAAGTCCACCCTTCCCCTCAAACCACCGCCCTTCTTTTTCCAACTCGCTTTCCATAGAAAAAGGAAAAGATCGTGCTGGGAGTCCAATGATTTTTTCTCTCTCTCTCGTACTTTCAATAGATTTTTCACTACCATACCATCGATATATAGAATACACGAGTAGATGTACTTCATGTTCTCTGTTCCTGGGTCAAAGCAGCTTTGATCTTTTCTTCTTCCTCTTTCGCGGATCCTATTTCTTTGCGCACACGTCCTCACATCCCCAGGTTCAATTATATCCCCCATCCACCTACCCCATCGAATGTGTGTACGGGTACACAGAATATACTGGTGAAACACTCTTGAGATCCTCCGTGCTCGTTAAGAACAATCATTTTGTTGAAAAAGAGTGCCGTGGACGAAAGTTGGAAATTACAAAAACCGAACCTTTTTCATTAATTAAAAAAGATTCAAAAGATTGCATCAGGTAAAAAATAATTTGGTGTGTTTGAAAGTGAGTGTTCCTTGTTGATGTTCCAGAAACAAATTCGTTAAGAATAGTACTGTTAGAAATGCTCGACTTTTCAGGAGGATCGACCATGAGGAGGATTGTTTTCTTCAGATCGGTTTTTTTTTCACCTCCGCGTAGTCAACAACGGAAGTGATTCTAGTTCCGCGCTGTCGGGAGATGCCGAACTCCCACCTGCCTGCATGCTCGAATCCGCCTATCGCGAATGAATAAATTAATTCCCCCTTAATCAGCTAAATGTTTGCTTTTGCGATTAGCTATTCAGAGTCGCTGATTAAAAGCAAAGTTGGTGGCCACGCGTAATGTGAAAGACCGACCGTATAAAGTTGGGCACGTTTGCGATTTTATTTATTTTCATTTCACCGCGCGAATAGTTTGTTTGCATCTTCCGCTCGAGTATAAGAAAATTTACTCCGGTAAAAGATACATGTTACATCCGAGTAAACAAATCACGGTGCATCTTGCACGATGAGGATCTTCAATGGTGCAAGAAACCGCCGGGGAACATCTTCAACGACAAACATTCGCGTAAAGCAGAACACTAGACAGTAAATGTTGTCGTTAGAAATCAGTTCCCTTTTTCGCAAAATGAAAGTTTTCTGGAGCAACACACACACACACTGTACCATCAACGAATTTTGTATTCATGTCGTCGAACTCTGTATACTGTAAACAGCCTTTATCCGGATCGAATAATGAATACGAAAATGGATTGACATGCCTCGGGCAAATCTCTTTTTGTATTCCGACTAATCAGCAATGCATTACGCTCAGGGTATGGACCAGAGGAAGTAGGTCTCGGCGCAGTTCAATACATACCATTATTGGCGATTATCTCGAAGTTAATCGAAAATGAGATGGTTACAAGTTTGAGCTTTATTACTGGATACAGAGTTGATCACAATTTTGGAATAAATTTTGAGACTACTCTGAACGGAAAACGAAATTATCCACTTTGTTTGAGTGAGAGACCATTTTTTGAATGTGCATTGAACATCAGGAAAGCGTTCGATAATGCAGTGTCATTAACTCTATTGCTTGTCTCGAACGCCGGATGGATGTGTTCCTCGATTACAATCGAAAAGTAGCCTTCTGAAATATCTATCACGCAATCGGAGTTTAGCCGAATATGGAGAATGGGGGTTTTGATCATTCAAAGTGTACGTGGGGACAATGTGCCGAAAAAGGTTGCGATCTTATTTGACCCGGGGGCTACAAAGCAAACAGGATGCTGTCGCCGAAACTATGGAGACAGAGTAAATGGAATGGACGGATTATTTGCCTGGAAATGTGGGCGACATTGGCTTTTGAATTTTGGAAGAGGGCGGCTGTCATTGGGTTGCGTTGGAGATATGATTCCATCCGATTGGCCCACCACGGTGCGGATGATGCTCGGCGCCCATTATGTAGTTGCAAACAGTGCTAGGCGGTTGAATGTGTAGCGGGTTCGATCTGGTGAAATTTTCCCAACACACAATGGACCTAAGAGTGCATGAAAGGCGAGCCAGTGGAGCAATAACGAATATGTGTCCTCCTGGGATCTGAGCGTGAAAAGGGAAGTAACCCTTAAGCTAGGTTTACACCGGTCGCGGGAGACTCTGAGCGTGCTCCGCTTCCCTGCGATCAAAGGTCATTCTGAGATCTTTTGCATCGACACCGGTTATTGCTCAATAGATGGCGCGGCTGCACGTAAATTTAATGAAAATATGTCTCAGTAGCCTCCACGACGAACAAACGATGTTGAGCGCTCCAACGGGTCATGGTAACTAAACTTCCTACCTTAGGCTACAGAATGAAGGGGAACGACCTTCCTCCACCTACTTAACCCAAACCACGCCTTTGACAAATGTGGTAATTTGGTCTCCGCCACCCTGTATGCATGATTGCTCACAAACTGTTCACAAACATCTTCTATTTAAAACTTTAATTTTAGAAACCACCTCAATGCAACCTTTGAAGTTTGCATCCAGATAAGTTTATCCCCCCCAATCAACTGTAGTCAACCGCACTACAGGCGTTACGTCCCCCTCATGGTGCTTAGGCACTGTGCGAGGGGGAACGACCAGGGGATCGAAATTTTCGAGAGCCCGCGCCGGGAATCGAACACGGGACCGCCGAAACCACAGCCAGTCGCTAAACCAACTGGGCTACGACAAGTACGATGAGTTCCCCTGCAATATTTTATTTTGCAAGTACAGAGTACGGAGCTGCTGCTCGTTTGATTTCACTAACGATCTTAAATGATGACGCGACGTCTTAGGAGGACGAAAGCCATGGCCAGCGACTGCCGACGCGGAACGCGATGACGTCGTCCGCGGCCGGCGTCCGGCTCGCCGATTTGGCGTCCGCAGCACAGAGACGGTGCAGGACCGGCGGCGCTGACCCCTCGACGCGATTGCGAGCCTGCTGACCCGGCGGCAGTGTCCATTATTGATGCACGCACGCGTGTATATATATGTATGCACGCGCTAAGAAAATGTGTCCTGAATAAAACAGGAGGAACTGTGTCACACGCGCCATATGCTTTTTCTTCTTTTATTCGGAAATCCCCTAAATATTGGAAACAAAAGAGAAAATCGGTGCATCGCGCTGCAGTCGACTGAATCTTCGTGGATGGCGTCGTCGTCCACCGCAGGCATTTCCCCAATGTCTGGCGACGGAACTGTAAACAATGGAAAAATCGAATTCGGTTTGCTGCTTTCGTTGCTAAACAATTTCAAACCTCAAATAACAGCACCTATGGGAATCAAAGTACAGAATTTGCATCTTCGTGTTATCTATCCATACAGGTGGCGCTCTAATCGTCTACGTTTAGGTGGAAACCTTTAGACAGAAGTTCAAATTTTGTTTTTTCTGTTTTAAAAAATTAATTTTGATGTCCTTTTGCGTCAACTCATCGATGAGATCAAAATATCATTAGTGGTCTCTTCCAACTTGTCCAACTCGTCCAACTTAGCTAAAAATTTTGAAATTGTCAAATTTGTTTTTGTCAAATTGATGTGAAATTATCTCGTATCATGATAAACCTCGAGCAACTCTTTTCCGAATGTCAAGCCCATTTGATCCGAAAAATGCGTTCGATTTCTCAGGAAATAAACCGAACATTTCTGTTGGAAGAATTTTGCCACCACGTATGCAATAATTCATGAGCTCTTCGCCGAGTTAATTAATTTGGTTAATTAATTGCCCTGATGAAAAATGCTTATCTCTATCAGTGGCATCAACAATTCACTAAATTATGCGTGTGTTTTCCCTACGTCGGCTTCAGCATTTTAATAATGTCCCCGACGTTCGCAACGAGTTAGACGGAATGTCCATCATAATCAGCATGCGTCCACCTACTCTCACTAGATAGACGACACAGCGCAATTATTTGACATCATCAAGCACGTAGACGTTCTTATTCATAGAAACTAGATTTATGCATGTTGACAATCTCTTGTGTTCTCCTGATACCCCGTGTCATATTGGTCAATTTCGACAGCTGGCCCGGTGTAGTAGGTGTGGGCGTCCTCCGATAAGCAGACTTCGACAAAGCTATGTCAGGATGAATCGTCTAAATAAATTGCACACTGGTTTGAAATATCATTGTCGAATTTTGTCAGATAATAAAACACACTTAAATCGGTCAGGCATAAAGTTGGGTATCGGCAAGAAACGTAAAGTTTCATCATCAATGGACATCTCTTTCACATGAAGAACTCATTGTCCTAATTTTGACACGTCAACGTCTTTCAGGAGGTGTGTGTATGCTCCAAGATTTGCAGCGGAAATGCTCGCAGCGGAAGTGCAACGCTAAACACGTCACTCAGTGATTGTAAACGGCGCTTAACCAACGAGTTTTAGCGCTTTCCAGCTCTAAAGCGGCAAGTTGAAGCGATACAATGCCGATCGTGATCTACGCCCATATGCGAACATCTAATCCATCACCAACGCCATCTACCGAGCAGTCGCTTCAACTCGTCGCAAATCGAGGATCATAGACATAAATAAACTGTGTGGAGCAGATGTCTATGTATTTTCACGAATTTCCATAAAACTACCAAGAAATCTAAAAATCTCTTACTTTCATCTATTTATTACACGCAAACGTTGAAACGTCTAAATCTTGCGGTCGCATAAAAAACACATCCCATCAGTTTTCTATTTAGTTTTGGAAGCATAATTTCGTTTCAGATCAAAATTCAGCTCGTCCTCAATGAAATTTGACCCATCCCCTACGGGTCTCTGGAGGATGGCCGGTGATCCGCTCGGATGTTCGGACATCATCGCGGCAAATAAAAAACTGTCGTTTAAATCACATTTATCACTGCGCCCTCTAAAGCAAACACACGTACGTGTCACACACGTACTGTACAAGCGTCGTTCGTGCAGTATCGTAAATAATGCATAGTCGGTAAACGCGTAAACATGTATCCCCCCGCGAGCGCGAATCGCTTGCTGCAAAATATTAATCATATTCGCGTGACAGGGATGGACGACTGGTCACACTGCTCCCGCCCACACCTATAATTAGGCATTCCGTTTAGATAGATAGACGTGCGCGGGTCTGTCGTCAAAGTGTCTGTTGACGCTGCTGGTTGACGTGTCCAGGCGCTTACATGTACAGGACAATTGGAGGTTGTCCGGCGAGGAGAGCTGGCTTTTTGACGGGAGCGGATTGAACATCTGCCCAGGACATCGACCACAGGGACTGCATTTGGTAACCGACGTACAATATGTACCCACAAGTAGTCCCGGATGGGGCTTATGGCGGGGTCGAACGACCAGTTAAGGACAAAGGTGTCTCTGAGATATTTGTTAAGGAGGTCCACCAGAGTGTTCGTCATAAAACCCCCCCAGGAGGCGACCTGGTAATTTTGCCTAGTCCAGGCTTAGTATAAGCTACCTACATAGGGATCTTTAAAGTGTACCTGACATCGTACAGACACGGGTCCCACGGCTTTACTTCCATTCCGAAGGAAGGCGAGCGTAGGAATTACTCTCGCCCGAAAAATTCCAGAGGTCTCGGTTGGGAATTGAACCCGCGATGCTAATGCAAGAACTTTTTAATTGCCGAATTTCAAAAAGTTGATTCGCTTTGTATGACTATCTCATCTCGAGCGGGCCATCAATTCTTAACGACTTTCTATCGATTAATATACAATTTGTATATTGAGTAGGGCGCAACATTTTCTTATTGCCCAGGGCCGGATGATCTAACCCAATCAACCCTGTCCGTGGGCAACTGCAACAAAACGCAATTACTGTTGTCACTTGGAGGCGCCCCCTTTTCATTAGTACTGGATACTCGTAGTGATAATTGTCAGCGAATTCCGGTTGTTCATATTGCCTATTAAAACATTTTGCCCCCAAATTTATTGCCGACATTTTGATCCTCTGGTCAGTCAAAACGACGGTGATGTTTCCGAAATTTAAATTAACCTGATGCGCATTAATCGTTTAACATAATTTTAATGAATTTTATTAACTGTTTAAGCTAGGTTTACACCGGAGAAGATCGGCGCATCTTAGCGAAGAGAAAAATCGCAACTTCGAGGAGCATTTGTGGCTCCCATCACAAATAGAAATGCTCCTATGTGAAGGGAGTCTCGCATGGGATCCGGTTACTGAGCGCCTTCTTTGCGCTCACTCACGGCTCCGCTCCTCTCTCGATATAACATGAGCGGCAATGACGCAACAAGAATAGCGCTCAGTTTTTGTGCTCATTTTTCATGCATCAGCGCCTCTATTGAGAATTGAAGCGTTGTTGGTCGCGGGGGAGCGGAGCACGCTCCAAGCTCCCGCGACCGGAGACGATCCGATCTTTTCAAGTGTAAACCGCGCTTTAATGAGTTATCTAAATACTTGACTCCAATCAGGAAGCAATATTCGTGAGCAAACACTAATCACCACGCTACTCCCTCTCAGTTCAAAATGTAATCTCGACCTTCAAAAATCATTATCGTGTCCAGCGTATATACCTGTAGATGGTCATCCACAATCGGGTAGTAAAATTGAAATAGCAACGCGATCTGGATCGGACCAGGTGCGTTGTGATAACCAATGAAGCGGGCACGCTTCTACACTATGTATGGCGTAATCAATAACTCAATATATATGTAGTCTCGGTTATCTCGATGGTATAATGGGTTCACTACATATAGGTTGGTTGCTCTTTTATCGCATGACAGAACCAGAATTGCCAATTAAAAATCCTGCAGCCATTTCAATTCCAGCTGCACCGGGGCCCGGTAACTGGCTTGATTTAGGACGGCAGTCTGAATTTTTATTGGTAATCGGACGGGACACAATGGACCAGTCGTTGAACTCGGATCTGGGGATATCCGTAGTGAATCGCTTTTCGGTGTTTTTTTGCGCCGCATGCAGATTTTTTCAATTTAGCTGGTTGCTTCGGGGCGCCATTCGTGGCAGTACCCGTAACTAACTCGTCAACGCAACGTGAATTTTTATGGCTCAGCCGCGAAATAGTCGAAATTGATCCCGTATATAGATTTGGCTTAGTCATTCGACTAGGACTTAGGCTATTCGGTTGATTGCAAAAAGGAGGTGGAAAGGTAGAGTCGTTTGAATGGCTCAGCGGAAAACTAATTTTTTTATTCTGATTCAAATAAAATCGAATGACATTTTTATGAAAATCAAATAAAACGTAGGACATCATGTAGGAATCACATAAAGGATGGCAAACATTATTTCTTGAAATTAATATATTTTTCTAAATATAATTCAGCTTATTTGCAAATGGTCAAACAGAACACGTTACTATTTTCTAAATATTTCAAACAATAAATAATGATACGCGCTCATATATCGATGTAATGAGAATTATTTTTGTAATTACTAATCCGAATAAAAATTAACTAGTCACATTAAAATACTATGTGCTTGTATACATAGGTGATTAGTTAAGGTGAATAATTAATTACACAGAATCATCTTCAATTCGGTTTTATTAAAATTCCATTCATTACATAATTAAATTATCAGATTATGTTCGGCGATCCCGAGTTCGATTCCTGGCGCGGGCTCTCGATTATTCGATCCCGGGGTACTGGTGAAAATGTGCCACTTATATTGTTCCTAAGCACCAAGAGGGGCACAGAAAATCTTGTTGTAATATACACAAAAAATTGTAAATTGTAAAAAAAATGTTTAAACACTGTGTTAAAATGTTTAAAAACATGTCCTTACATGTCCAACTTATAAGCAATGGTGTCTATAGTCGATATTCGAATATTTTTCCTTTCAGACTAAGGAAATCTTTCCATTTTCTTTAAATCATAGGTTTTCTGAACGGCGGTCAAGCTTCGATCTCATGACGGCCGCCATCTTTGCTGTCCAGTCCCCCAATGTATTAACAAAAGTGCCAGCGCTACCAGACAACAACTTGTCGTAAATATAAACTGTATCTACAGTATGTACAAGTCTATATACGGCTTCGATTTTCAATAATTTAAAATGGTCATGGGTTTTGTTCGGCCAGTGTAGGCGGTGACGGCGATTCCATTGTCAAAGAGTTTTCTGGGGTAACTGTGGCGTGCAGAAACGACTTCAATATGCTTGGAATATGGAGAACAACAAAAGCTCGCCGATTAGAGTGTGGATAAAAATAATGATATGTGAGCGACGCCCATTGTGTTTGGCTGCAGTTAGTTCTTCGGGCGATGAAATTTTAATTCTATAAACGAAGGTGCCAGGTGTATACGTGCACAAGCGTACAGGTAACCAGTTCTGGTCAGGTTAGGAGCAGTGACGATCATACTAATTGGTTTCAGAAATATATACTTTGTCTTATTGAACCACTGTAGATATCCTACATATTATTTCTCTATTTATAGAGAATTGCGTAATTGAGAAACATTCAAATTTGATGAACTCTCTTGAAAAGTCGCCTTATTGAAATGCAAATTCCAATCAAATTTAATTAATTATCAGATAAAATCTATACGAAGTTGCTCCTTATCTTGTTAAAAGTCGCTCGATTTTGCGACACGTCACAAAATTAAGTATAATAAATACTAAATTATTTAGTTCCGCTTGATCGCATCACTGCGATGACAATTTGATATGTCGATCGCAACGAAATTGTATTCCAATTTTATTGTAAATGTAATTACGAATTCTGTTTCAATCAAATTGTAAATACCATCACGATCATTTTCCCCCTAATATTAGACTCATTCAAACAAGTTGGTGTAGGCTCGAACATTTCACTCGTTTACGGAACGGGCTCTTTCCAAATGGTTCGCGCACCACAGTTTGCTCACCACAGGTTTTGACGTCGATAGACATCAATAGTAACACGTCATATCCTGCGTTATTTTCTGGGTTACACTTTGCTGAAAATTGAGCGAATGGAGATTGGACATTCGAACACATATATACTCTTGTATTTTTTGAAACAACGGTTTTGCATTTTAACCAGACGCGCTCCGACTGTTTAGTAGTAACTGAGAAATCCGATAAACCTCTAGGGCAGAGAGAGAGAGGCGTTTTCTTCTAATAATGGAAAACGTATGCTAAATAGTTTCACGTTCACACCGGTCGATCGATTGGACATTTGCGGGGTCTATTCGCAGCACGAGTCCATAGAGAAGCAGTTTGAATGAAGTCTATGCGGGTCAGGCAGTCGGCCTACGCCAAAGATTTAATTATGAGCACAAAAGACGCGGATCAAGAGGTCGGCTGTGAATTTGCATTATTCATATTTTGGTGATTTATGGGATCGATTATGTCCGCGGGTTTAATATCTCTTATATATGTGACTGTCGCTGCTGGAACATGTTGGAAGAAATGCTAACTCAGAAGCAATGTTCCTAGCCCGTACTAACAGAATGGAACATCATCTATAATCTTTATTATAATCCTGAATGTCTTTATTTTTAATTTTTTCGATTTCGTCCGGGCGTTTACTAACGAAAGGCTTAACGCAATTGAATCAAATTTGAGCTGCAGATAGTTCAGTAAATTTGTGGTCGACTGCAACTTATTTCAGATCTCGATTTTGTGTATTTCAAGAGATATCAGTCGTTGAAGTTTCAAGCTTTGCCATTAAAAAGGAAGATTCCAATATGGCGTCTCCGCTTGACCAAAATGGCGCTGTCGTCGCTCTCACGTGCGCCAATCACGTGATGCCATTGATGCCAGCGACATTTGCCACACTAGATTCCGAATGCCTAATTAACATTTAATTAATATAGTTGGAATAGCTGGATGGTGTTGCAAAATCTACGACGACGCAACTTATATGAGATTCTTATGTTGTTGCGTTCGTGAGAAATGAGTTGGCCATCATTCATTTGAGAGGCGGAAGGGGGTGGGAGGTTTGAATGAAGTTGTTTTCATTTTTCAAATTCGTTCATAACCCCTGAATTTTGGGTAAAAGTAGGTCATGACGTCACAAAAGCAAATTTGTAATCCGGAAAGTCTACCTGTCTACTGGGCTAGGTCATTCTTTGACGAAATGGTAATCTAGACCAAAACCAATATCGAAGACCAAGAATATTGTCATTTTCCTAGTTACCAAAGAAGCTTATTGAACTTTATCGGGGTGTTCATTTTCGACAACTGTGCATTTGAAGCAACTTTATACCTAGGTGCTCGCGTGCAGCTCGTTCTCCTATTCGTTCTCCAGCCAATTACTCACTTTATAAATCCAATTGAAAACGATGGCCGGATATATATACACTGCACATGCACATGCAGTTGATTGGGTTGTAAATTATCCGTAACTCGCGCCTGGTGTGAAACTCGCGACCGCATTTTCTCTCATTTCGGCCGCGCTTTTATTTTATGGTTCTACGGACGCCAATTTATCAAACCTTGGAAAAGGGGGTCGACTGTTGTTGGAACTCACTGCAACTCCGCCATGACAACTCGTATACGAACACACACGACAAACACATTTATGCGTTGTAGTATATATATATATATGTACGTGTGTTCTCGTATATAATAATTGAATGCGCTTAATTAAATGTGGAAAAGATTTTTGTAACGTGACTGCAAACTGCGAGCGCTGAGCTTTAGCTATTTTATTTTCTCTCTCGCGCGCGTTTAACGAGAACCTACGCGCCCCACGAGTACACTATATAAAATGCCGTAACTGACGTCAGGAAGGTTCAAACGAAAGTGTAAACCATAGGAGCTCCTGGTGTAACTCTTATTCTTTTAATTTGTTTAGGGGAAAATGCAATCTTGACATGTCAAAACAAACTATATCGTCTGAAAATATGACGAATGCTAAATATTTTCTATAGCGCCAACAGAGGGCAGCACAAGTTAGACTGGTACACGGTCACTTTTGTGCATCACAATAAAATTCACAGTTTCATATATGATATTTGGTCATTTGGAAAGGAAGGGGAATTGTACTTTGTGTGAACCCGAAGTCGTAATTCCAATCTGTCTTTAATATTTTTGAATGAGAATTGTGGTTGGAGGCGGTACATCCGATATTACAAGAATCACAATATTTATAGAATTATATTTAAATTTTATTTAGGATTTGAGTGTGTGTGTGTGTACTGGTTACTGGTTTTATTCTCAGCAATTAAAACCAAGCTACATTTGAACCTGATAGCGCGAACTCCTGATATTTAATTGTCTTAGGTTTCTTCTGCACTTGATAATAAAAATCGTAATCTATTATTGACACTTTGAAAAAGAAAATGCCACCATTGGAAACAATTAATGATCACATTTCAAAATGGTTGAGGAAGTCAAAATCATTGATTGTCGAAAAGCTGAAGGCGAATGTGTCATGCGAAATTGAATTAAAATCAATTCAATGGAATCAGTATAACTGTGGTCGACTTTTGAGTGTTGACACAGCAAATGCGTTCGATTATAAACGAAGACCAACACAAAAAGATTAGACAACCTATGTCATTTGAAATAGCGGAGAACGTCTAAATCTAATGTATCGGACACACGTTGGGACAAAACTGAAAATGCATCGCTCTCCATTCAGTGGAACCTCACGTCCACTAATCAATGAAAATCAATAGAACCCATTTCGTTTCTGAGTCGCGTTTACATTCGATCTCGCCCCCCTGCTGCACAATCGACCAATTGTAATCTACCATTGTATGCAAAGTAAGTGTATAATATTCGAGTTTGGTCCCGCATACGTTTACACGGGAGTCACTACCTATACATCCACCTGAGACCTCTTGTACGTGTAACGAAGATACTTTCTTAACAGAGTATTGCATAATCAATGATGACAGTTCCAGGCGTTTAAAGTGGCGTTTACACAGGACCGGAGAAGATATGCTCCTAAGGAGTCGATCTTCGATGCATAGGAGCGAATGAACCGCAGCTTCGAGGAGCGGCTCCATGGAGCGTTTGTCGCTCCCATCACTAATAGAAATTGTCCTATTGAGAAGGGAGCCTCGCATGGGATCCGTTTACTGAGCGCTTTCTGTGCGCTCACTCACGGTTCCGCTTCGCTCTCCATCATCGTCAATGGCACAAGAGCGCTCATTATTGGTACCAATTTTCATGCGTATCATCATTACATGCGTGCAGCCGCGCCATCTATTGAACAAATATCGCAATATCGTATGAATGGAGCACTGCATCGCTCCACATAGATGTAAACCAAAAAGATCGCATGTAAACACCATCTTTATATGAGGGATTTTAGTTCGGACATCTGGATGATATATATGTATATATATATTACCTCCTTTATATGTCTAAATTGTAAACGTGAACACCCACTGTGGGTTCGATCACTAATTTTAATTTCGTCTTCTTCCATTTGAGTGCATGCTGGTTCGGGGGAACTTTCTTCAAAATCCGGGAAGAGTACCCCCTCTCCCCCCAATCAAATATATATATGTGGTCTCGGGAGGGTGTTTGCAAACCACCTCCTTTCTACTCCTACACCCACGCCATTGCCACCCAATCTCCTTCGCCGCCTTCTACCTTTTCCCAAGCAATTTAAATGGTTTGTGGCCCAATTGTAAGACGGGAGGGATCAAGCTTTTACATTTACGGGCACACACACAACAGAAAGGGGTGGTTTTTGAAGAGCGCGAGCGTATAATGCGTGTAAGTCCGCATAAAATGTGGGTTCGTTATGGTCGGGGCGTAATTCGGACTAACTGGGCCCACAACACAACCAGCATCTTATGCTCGGTACACTGGGCAGGTAGTCCACGTCAGTTACTGACAATTTTCGTCATGCTAGACCCAATTTAAACGATATAGCTTTTCAAGTCATGTTTTGGCGTTATTGTGCACATGAGATAAGATTGTAAATGACACGCCAAATGCACGATTATATTACCAAACAAGCAAACCTTTTGCTAGGTTCATGAAACTAAAGCGCGGTTTACACCGGGAAAGATTGGCTCCTAAGGAGCCGATCTTCTCCGGTCGCATGAACTACACGAAATTAAAAATTAGAAATTCGCGTAGTTTTACGTAGTTTAGCATAGACCGGCCACAAGAGTCTTACACAATTTGTTCACGGAATCATCATTTTGAAACAATGAGCGTGTGTGGATTTGACGTCATTCACCGGTGTAAACAGGATCGAAGCTCCATGAATGTGCTCCATCGTGTGAGTATAGCCCTTGGACAGGAACATCCGAGGTACGGAGTTGCACCAGACCAATGACCAAATGTCTCTCCTCCATCACCAAAAACTTGACTTTCCTCACAAATCGAGAAAAGAAACTCGAAACAAGTAGTGATCCTGCCGGCGGCCGTATTCCATATAAATCCAGTCCACACCGAGATGGAACATCGTATTTAGGCCTACCGTGATAAATAGTGGATGGAAGGGTGAGGGGTGTTAAGGGTTGGGGGGTTGGGGGGTGTCGGGTGAGAGAGAAAGAAAGTGAGGCCATAAATACCCGAAGCGCCCGCGCGCCCGGAATGAGATTAAGCGTGATTGCCAAGTATTGATTTGTTTTCCCCCCACTTTGCAGTGATTTACACCGAAATTCTTTGAGGCAGTTTTGCAACGGTCGGGGTGAAGGGGGGGGGCAACCGGGGAACCGAATAATCCAATACATTTAGTGTAAAGTGCAATGAAACTCGGCTCGAGACTCCATTTTTTTTCTTTCTCTTTCGTTTTGTTGTCTGCCGTTTATTGCTCGGGACAACGAAGTGAAATAGTTAGAGTTTAAGGGGCTAGTTTTTTCTGTAGATATGTTGTTGTGATGCTGGAACATCGACATCAGTAACGAAATTAGAAAATACAAATAATAATGATTTTTTTTAAATTCTGACAAAAATTATTTAGACAAAATTTTAAACTATCTATACTATATTCTATTATATATAATTAATTTAAGGTAATTAAATTAAGATAAGATAATAATATATAAGTAATTTTATGATAGAAAATTCGGTCAAAAACTAACTATTTTTTATTACTCATGGAAGTGAAGATGGTAGCATTAACTAATATGGTGTGAAAATTGCAGGACTGCAATTTGGAATTCGGCAACGAAGATAGTTTCAACGTAAAAATTTACATATATTCTCGAATTCGAAAATTTCCATTCTCTTTAATTTATCTTCGAGAAGATAAATTAAATTTTTACGTTTAAACTATCTTCGTTGCCGAATTTCAAATTGTAGTCCTGCAATTTTCACACCATTTTTTTTTTAATAAATTTGATCAGGATTTACGATTCGGATTAGTGCACGGATCTGGTTTCTACGATTCAGCTTTACATATATTTGGCTTTTACTTGAGCGTTTGTCGGCAAGACAAGACGATAACAGATTCCGTGTACGAAGTTTTAGTTCCCTCTAGTTTCGAGCGGGTGAAAGAAGGGGGCTGGGGCGGAAAGATAATCGTGGAAAATGGCGAAGATTTTAGTCGAGATTGGAGAACTGTAATGAATGCCACCAATGGCAAACGATTTGGAGAGAAGCATTATTCGTTTTGCGTTTGTTTTGTTTGAGATAGATTCTCTGTTTGTGCTCAACGATATGCGATCAACTATATTGATTGGTAAACAATTGGTAAACTAATGACAAGATGGCACCGGAAGATGAGAATTTCAACTTGTAAATAGCAAAATTAAATCTTAACTAAAATCACAAAATATATTATGGTACAATATTTTATTACTAAACAAATAAATCATTTTTATTAAATAAAAAAGGATGTTCTGTAAAACTATTAAAATAATAAAAAAATAAGTTTAATCTTTTTTTAAAATATTTGATGTAGGATTTACAGATGCGCTGCAACAGAAATTTTGATTTTAATAAAAGGTCTCTTTCCTAGGCAGCCTAGGTACGGCAATCCTGTTAGGAGTTCCCGTTGTAATATTTGCTCAATAGATGGCGCTGCTGCCTGTCTTTTTAATAAAACTATTTCTTGGTAGAGGCATTGATTCATGAAACTTTGACGCCAAAAAAGAGCGCTCTTCTTGGTGTGCCATTGCCGCTCACGCGGAGAGCTCGAGAGCGGAGCGTAGCCGTGAGTGAGCGCTCAGAAGGCGCTCAGTAAAATGGATCCCATGCGAGGCTCCCTTCACAATAGGAACATTTTTATTCGTGATGGGAGCAACAAAGGCTCCTAGGAGTTGCGATTTTTCGGTTTACACCTAAAAACACCATAATCTGAGTTTTCTTTTAGTTTCATGCGACGAAGATCGACTCCTTAAAAGCAAGCCAATCTTCTCCGGTGTAAACTTAGCTTCGCAGAGCACACAATCGCTAGTGGCTTCTTCGGCCTTACCTCAAAAGATGCCTTTTGCTTCTACGTACTTTGTACCAAACTGAAACCTTTTATCTGCGCGTAACGGCTACAAATAGTACTACCCGGGATGTTCTTTTAATTAAACCGTATCACCCTCGCGCTCCCGTGCCGGGAGACGTTTGAATGGACGACAAGCGTCTATATGTAGTTCATCCTCCGGAGATTTGCATTCAATCTTCTAACCCAACCTGCCCCCCCCCCAACCCCACTCCTCAGATAAGATAAGGCGAGAGAACACGGTTTTTCGCTTTGGCCCACGCTGTACATCAGCGAATGCGCGACGACGACGAATACACGATGAGCCGCCACCGTGTATTCATTCATTCCAGTGTACACGTACTATGTGCTAGGTTAAAAAAAATCCTCGTATATATAAACTGCAACATAAATAAACTCTCGCTACTGCTGGTGCTAAATAGGCATTCAGAAACAACATAGATCACTACTGTACATTGGCGTACTTGCGCCCGAGTAAGTCAGACGGGGCGCAGATTAACCCGTTGCAATTCTCTCTCTGAACGCCTCGTGGAATGCATCAGCTATGAACTCTGGTGACGTTCCAGAGATTTAGTTGATTCGTTATCCATATAACAACGAATATAGACAAGAGAACTATCGATGGACAAAACGAAACTCCCATCAAACAATTACAATTTGTACCCACAAGCAGCCCCGAATGTGGCCTATGGCGGTGGTCGAATGACCAGTTAAGGACAAATGTGTCTGAGATATTTGTTAAGGAGGTCCACCTGCGTGTTTTCAAATTGGTGGATCCAGGACCGAATTTGCGTCGAGCTCTCCATCCTTTTTTGTTGATTATTTTTTTACGGAAGTCAGATGAAGTTCTACGTTAGATTCCAATCTCTCGCTAACAGTTTTTATTTCTCCTGTTGCCATTTTCATCGGCGCCTGGCTTCTGTCGCGTGACATTCTTGATTCATTGACTTTTGATGTTGTCGCGAGTGGGGCACATTGCCTCCGCAGTGTTGCCAAAATCAGCTACGCTGTCAACCCGATATTGCGGGCTCCATTTTTTATTATTCCACCTATTCCATACTAGATGTACCAAAGCAAGTGAGAATAAACGCCTTCCTGAAAAATATATCACTTGCCCGAATGATTTTGAAAGTTAAACGCACCCCGCTCCCGAATATTTGGAATATCTTGGTTACACGTCGCAATTCAATGTATAAACGCGTCCCAAACGACCCAAACCAGTGTAAAGCGGCGTTTACACCTGAGAAGATCGGCTCACAATACTGTCGCAAAGAAAATCGCAGCTTAATGCTGTTTTTAGGTGTAAAGAGAATAAGGAGAGCTTTGAGCATTTTTTCACGCATCAGCGCCTCTACTGAGAAATACTTTTAATAAATTGACGTGGAGCCTCGCCATCTATTGAGCAAATAATTCAACGGCGTGGGAATGGAGCATTGCATCACTCCTTAGCGGTGCAAATGCAACAGTTCGTAGGAACGTTAGTCGTAGGGAGCGGAGTGCGCTCCTTTCTCCCGCGACTCCTTAGGAGCCGATCTTCTCTGGTGTAAACCGCGCTTAAATGGGGCATCGTAAATCGCATTTTAGCACCCGCTTTCAGTTCAGACGCCATATTTTTTCATTTTCGTGTCAGCGTTGTTAAGATTTTATTTGCCGAGTATCGCCGGTAACCGGAGGATGACGTCTTTTTGGAGAGCGCGCGCGCGTCGACTAATTTGCCATCAGTCTCGCCACATATCCGCGCCTGCCGCGCGTCAGACATGTCGGAGTGAGCGACGCGCACATTTTTCTGGCGGCGCTTATCTTTTTTGGGGTGAGAAACATGGCGTAAATCGTTCGACTGCATTATTTCAGTCAACAAATTAGCGAGTGTGCAAATTTTGCGTGAAATGTTTGGCGCGGGCTGCGCCGCATAATGAATCCCGCAACAGCTCATCGGTCTCCACCCCCGCTTCTTCCTATATATATACACATAGGAACCAGCACAACGTTATCCGCAGTATCTTATGCGAAATGTCAGCTCTTAAAAGACAGTGAACGAAAGATGCTTAATCAGTTATGACTTATTTTATTAATCCAACTGCGCTCACATTTCAAATTTTACTATCTTATGCTTCAATTCGACATTACTCTGTAATGCAGAATTGCACACACAATCTTCTATGATAAATCAATCCTATATTATAAACCTAAGAATCTGATTTTCCTGTTCGGAGACTAACTCTCGAATGGCTCAATGAAATTGCATAACATTTTACATACCGTTAGTACATCAGCATAATTATTCGCTAGCGACGGAATATCAGATCTCGATTTTCACTATTTCATAATAAAATAACCGTTACCAAATTCTGGATAATCTCCCTTTCGCTTCATACTTAAAAAATGGCGTCTCCACATCAAAAGCCTGACGTCGTCGATTTCACGAGACAATCAAGCAAACCAGATAACAGATCCAACCAAGCAAACCAGATAACAATTCCAACCAAGCACACCAGAATACAGTTCCGACCACATACTATTACCGGAATAATATTATAAAACACAAATCTAATTTTCGTTGATTTTTCTAGTTACTTTTTTCATTTCCACATTTTAACAGGAAAGAGAAAATCAAATATAAAAATTCGATTCATAAAACACAATTCGATGAAGTTTGTCGTTTCTTGTCCTGGCTCGATTTAGTCAAGCTGTCAACTGCACCTGCTTATCAAACAATCCGCCATCAATTTTAGAAATAAATATAAATTTTCTTTGCATCAGTCGATTCGATCGAATATGACATTGTTTTATGGGAACGGGCCCATTCCTTAGGCGTCAACATGCGCCATCGGTGGCTTATACACCAAACTGCCATACGCAGTATGTAGTGATTTTCTTTCTCTTTCCGCTTCTCAAAACTCATGCGTTCCATGTAGGTGAGTCTGAGGATGTGGGTTTATTCTTTCCATCAATCACAGCCACCTATAAATGCGAATTGAGCGGTGACGTGTGTTTATGGAGGGCGGATGGATCGCGAACGCAAACTGATGGTTGTTCCAAATCCAGGCCAATGCGCATGGGCACCCGAGAAAAGTCAAACCTAAAATGTTTGAAGGCCTAGAAAACTATCAGATATTAAATTCTTGTTGCATATCACGAAACCTTTTATAATAATGTATGTCAGGCTCACGGGTGGTACTTCGTAGCATACGATAAAATCGATCATCAACTTGATTGGCGGTTCAAACCGAAATTAGTAGTAGTGGGTTTCATATAAATTACAATAGTAATCTATACAATTTCAACCTAGCGTTGCTGAAACACAATTGCCTGATTAGTCAAGCTCTCCATTCTTCGTTTCTGGTAATTGGATTTTGAAATAATACACGAATCATTTTGTAAGGTATTTCTAAAGGACACTTACAGCTGCTCGTCTATAATTTTATATTTTAGAGATTTTTGTATTTACGGTGAAGCACCCTATTCTCCTTTTTTTAAATAATAGGAGAATGTTTTTAAAAATTGGAAACACTTTTCAATGTAAGAGCCAAGAGAGGCAAAGAGAAGCAAGAAAATTATAATCGATGCTGCACGATTTCCTGAGGTCGTATATCATTGTCAGTTTGTTCGCCCAACTGTGAGGTCACCCTGTACGCAGCCGTCTAACGAAAATGTTTTCTCGCGAAATTCCCAGACATGAATGACATCAAACTGGGATAACATCTCATTGCCGTTATGGGCTTTGTTCTTGAACAAATGCTACCATTTCGAGGAAATTCTCCCGCTGTGGACAAATCAATAGAGAGCGACGTCTGCATAATGGCGAATGTCGTCTTGAGGCCCACCACATATTCATATTGGTCGACCGTCTTGTGCGGATATTAAGGAAACAAATGAGAAACTCAGAATCACCGCGTCATCTTGGATATGGCGACGACGGGTGGAACTAGGACACCACAAGCGTTAACAATGACCGATGGAAATCGTGGTAGAATGTGAATTTAATTTTATGAATCAGGTATTTAGCCAAATTCCTAAAACAAATTGTGCAACAAATGTCGAGAAACACTTCTGGACTTTGAAGCAGCTGTCACCGGTTCTCAGGAGGACATGTCATGCAGTCGAAAAAGTGGGATGAAAAGTGAGGGGAGGTGGGGGCGTTAGGGGGCACGTGAAGTTGTAGGAGGATTCTTCTTATAGCCTTGGCTCTCTGTGTGCCTGTCATCAACTTTCTGTTAGAGCGACGCCGCGTTCGGCACTCAGACGCGCATCTTCTTCAGATTAGAAGATGGTCTTCAAGAGAGAGGCACGATTGTGTGTGTGCTCGAGAAAGAGGCGGGAGGGAGATGAGCCTCCTTTCAGATTTGTTTTCTTATGTGAGTGGGAGGAAGGAGGGGGTGGGGTGGCGGCGTCAGGACGTTGAGAGCGATATACACCCGTGTTTCCCAAATAAGGAAAAAGGTCGTCACGCGCACGTCACGAGGATGACGCGACCGTGACAGCGAAGAGTCGTCCGTCGTTTCGCGGCACTTGGGAGTCTTGTTAATTGGTCTTTCCATATATACTAAGTGTGGGTGTGTCTAAATGGGGGATCTTGTACACTTAAGTGATGTTGTCGAAAAAGACAATGCAGTTTTATTTGTTGACGTGTCATCATGAGGGAAATTAACATGCGTATTTGTCCACTCGTACAAGGAATTCAGAAATGGTTCGAACAAATGATCCTGATAAATAAATCGTTCTGACTTGATGAAACGAGACAATTTTTGAAGAGAAACGTAATTTTAAATGCAGAGCATTGATGAAAACAATTTTGCACAGATCCCTGAGCCCAATTCGGCGACAAAAACGTTGTATCATTTTTTTTGTTTCGATTTTTATTAGAAAAGAAATTTGATCAGTCGTTTCCAACCAAGTTCGGTGAACCAAACTCTGCAATTCAAGTCCTGCAACAGAGTAAACGCTGAGGAACCCTAGTCAGAATTTGATTGTCAGAATATTTCTATCGATCCGAAGCTGGTTCTCTACCACCCCACCCTCACCCCCACCGTGATTACGGTGACATCGCTGTAGGCAACCCACTCCACATGGGAGTAAATAATTAAGTTTATTGCGAACGATCCGGGGTGACGTTTTTCTTCAATGTGTTTCATTGAACTCTCCTCCAAAACGAAAACAGAAAAATCTCTTTCGCAGTTTCCGACTAAACGAAATTGCTCTCTCTCGATCTCTCTCTGCCTTTTCTGCAGAGAAACCACTTGACAAACTCATGCAACCGAAACTTATAAAAATAGTCCTGAGACTCTGGGGTTGACGTTGCAAATTGTTGTCCAGCATTTCATATTTTAAGACTCCTTCCATGAACACAGGTGTGACTGCTGCTGGAGGCCCCGAGCTTTTTAAGGATCCCCCGCAGCATGGCTCAAAATTGTATTGAAAGACAATTACAAGCTAGATTTTTTTAATTATTCCCATAAGGGATTCTGTGATGTACAGTATTTAACAATTTTTCAAAACTTTCTCGCGCTTGGAGCTCATAAAATTAACATAAAAAGTGTGAAAGTGTAACTTTCACACTTTCATAAGGACATCGTCAGTTTGATTGATATAATTTTTTTAAATTGAGCTTCGCGTTGATTACTCGGATCCATGTTTTATAACTCGGAAAAAATTAGAAGACACCGGGTTATTTTATTTATCTCAGTTCGTGTCCAGTTCATGTCAACATAGTCAATTTTATGTTTTATAAAGTTTCAAGAATCTATGAAACTTTTGGTTATTATCATTTTTCTAAACATTTTCGAAAATGAAGTACTGTTTCATGACATCAACCTCATCTTTACACTTTATACAGAAATCGTTTACATGAGTTTTTCATTTTTGTTATGGTAAATAAAAAAATATTTGAAAATATTAAGCAAGGGGGCCAATATTTCGACTGCCTCAGCCCTACACTTAATTCGGCCACGACAGTATACCATTTCATATAAGAATGACATGATTTAGGGCATTCGATTTTAAGGCATAAAAATGGAAGAAAAAATCTCAACAGGAATCTAAAAAATAAAATGATTGCACCAGAAACGTCTCAGATACAATGTCAAATTCAGCGCCTTAATTTAACCTGCACTTTTCAACATTGATCAACTGATTGTAGTCCTGCAATCCCCAATTCTAAGTAATTGATCAACGTTTTCCGCTAGGTTCGCAGTTGCACGAATCACCCTCTCTTCCCCCCCCCCACCCACTGCATGTAAGAAGCTGTTCCCAATCCCAAACAGCGCTCATTTTGGGCTTTCCAAGATCCGTATGCCAATCTCCAGTATATTGGTGGTACACACGCATACCCTAGTACATGTATATATTCCTGTATATGTGGAGGCAGAATGTAAGTGGTAAGTTACATACCCAGTGGGACTGTAAACATGCTGCTCTGTGCAAACACATATTCGGTAGTGTGTTTGATGACGGCATACACAGTATGTAGGCTGTATATATATACACCGTTTATGTGTGTGGATGGATATACAGGGTGAACCTGAAACGATATGAACCCCCGACTTATATTATTTCTAATAAGTCTGTCAAAAATATTCCGACTATTTAATTCCGAATAATTAAGATAGCAGTATCCTATTTCAAGTTGCAAGACTCAAATTTCAATTGAAATTGCAGCAGGAATCGGCAATCAAAAATCGCAACCGTCAAGACGCAACTTTATTAGTGAGAAATTTGAAAATTGAAATTTCAGTCTCTGATTTCGAAAGGGGATCACAGTTGTCTTAATTATATATTCAAGTTTAATAACAATCGGGCTATTCTTGGCAGACTTAATAAAAATAATAAATGAGTTCCATATTTCGAGGTTCACCCTGTATATATACGTTTTCGTTAACCTAAACTGACGTCGCCTGTGTTTGGTCCGACCTCGCTGGAGATGAAGTGGAGGAAGGCGCCGACTGACGACGACAACGCCCCCGCTGTTGCCCGACTCGCGATGGCCGCCATAAATGCGAGCCATCACGGCATGACATCGTAATTACCAGTCTTGTGCAATGTCGTACTTCCTCACTTCGTCGAGATTTTTCGGCTGCTGCGAGATTTTTTTTCTTCTTCTTGGGTCTTGTGTTAGTGACAGTGGTTCGCGCACTTTTCCCCCGCGCACTGCAAAAGTGAACTTCTAAATGTATTTTTCCCCACCTTAATTGAGAATCTTTTTTAAGAATCTGGCACAATCGCACAAAGTGCCGCGTTTTACACCGAAAAAGATTGGCTCCTAAGGAGCCGATCTTCTCCGGTCGCAGGAGACAGGAGCGTGCTCCGCTCCCCTGCGACCAACACTCCAACACTCCAGGGTGCGCATTTTGGTCTTTCTCAAAATCAAAATCAACTTCGGAGCAACTTCTAAGAAAATCAAGTTCTCGACTGAGGATTTCTGAAACCCTTATTTTCGTCATCACCAAGTGGATGATCAAATTCTGAATTTGACCGGAAATTCGTTAAATTATTATCGTCTGCATCGATAATATCGAGCCACTCGATTATGTCGATTTGATGATCGATTCGGCGATTTTGGGTAATATCGAGATTTTGTGCGGCCCTTTTTAAAAGCGCTTTTGTATAGAAACCAACAATATTGCAGTAAATGCTAGATACCATGATGGGCGCGGCCATCTTGTGAAGTGCTAATTATAGTGAAATACAATTTTAAATCTATTTGCATAAATCTCATTGAGTGGCTACGCACAGTCGAAGACTCCGTCGTTATCCGCCAAAATAGTTCCAATTATTTGTAAATAAATATAGTAGAATTGTGAGTTTTATGGATTCTGATTGAGTTTAGCGAGGTAAGTGAATGTCATTTTTGCAACTATTAGTCAAATTGTATTTCACTGAAACAGCTGAATCGCCATTGTGCCTTTTTCGTGGGCGCAGTGATTCTCAAATACTGAAATTGGGGACTCTGAGGCGACCATAAATCGAAGTTGATTCCTCAACTTGATTCTACGGTCAAATTCATGACGAAAATGCACTTATCCCTCAAAACCATCGATTGAGCGGAATTGTTGATTATGCGCATGCGCAGATGACGTAATTTGATGTTGAGAAACAAATTTGATAGACCAAAATGTGGCCCCAGCTCACATCATTCGATAACATGATCAACATTGATCGTTGTTAATGTTTGGTCTAATTATCCGGCACACCTGTCTGAAGGACTGATTGATATGCCGCATTTCGTGTCGCAATATTTATTATTTTTCTAAAATTTGCATACGACTTGTGACCGAGTTCGTTAGCGCCAGGAAAATAATCACTTCCGTATATTAATACCAGGTGAAAATCCCCGTTACCCCCGATTGGAACAAAGGAACTGCTGACATCAAAAAACATAAATCTCATCGGCATTAACGTTTACCTTTTCGCTCTATGTACACAAGTGCAACGTGCTCACCCGAGATGGACTCGAATCTCTAAATCAACAACCCGACTCGGTGGGTGGTCCGAAACACCCCTGGCGGTAAAACTACGCCAGCGACCCCCTTCCCGCAGGCGAGGCCGTCTCATCTTATGATTATTGATATGTTATGTCGGCCATCTTGGAGGAAAGCACAACAAAGCAATCAAACAGCTGCAAAGGTTAAATTTGACACTATTTTATTTCCGTCCCCAGGCCTTGACCGACATAAGAAAAAGGCACTTGCTAGCTAGCCAGTCAAAGATTTAAATTGTGTATCAAGTTTATCAGAAAGTTCAAGGGAGTGACCCTTCTTACCGTGAGACGACTTCATTTGCGCAACGATTTCCGGGAGCTCCCCACGGTCGTACTCGACAGTTCTGCAAGTCTTTCGTCGAGCTCCACACCTCACTACAAGGATGGACTACCTGCCCATGTTCCACTTTTTATGGGGAGTGAGTAGCAGGTCAACCGGATTGTAGTCCAGAGGTCGAGGTCACAGAGACGCCGTCCAGAAAAATCCAGGCACACTCGGCGATCGTTCGCGGAAATTTTTATACCGAAACATCAGGTCCTTCAGGGCGGCTGTAGTTCGATCTCTTCTGTCCGAATCCCAAAGAGAGGCCGGATATTCATCGAAAGTTTTTCGCGATTTTTCGTCGTTGAAAACGTCCTAGTGTCGCACCAGTTTCAATTTAAAGATTTTTGCCCGAAAAACTCAATTTGGCGGGGATACATCTTGACCAGTTCACTGGTCAGTCGAGTCAGAAGTGACCCCGTGCATTCGGCGGCAATCGCCGATTACGGGTCGGGTGACGGTGGTTCCCCTGGTGGCCAAAATGTTGGTCATTGGCCACTGGGGGCGCACCGAGAAGAGGTTCGCGATGGATCGATAGCCGAAGCTATCGATCCAGCGCTTACAGATATGAAACATCGACAAACTAAACGGAGACAAGCTTAATCGAACAATTAACCCGTCAATGTACGAGCACGTACAATGAAAATCTATATTATAATTCTAAGTTTTAAGCTGTCTGTTTCCACGTTTACTTACGAACGACTTGACGAAATTTAATAAAATTTGACCTGCAGATAAGTTCCTCAAATTTCTCGTCGAGCGCAACTTATTTCAGATCATAATTTTACGTATTTCTCGATAAATCAACCCCTTGAAGTCCCTTGGTATTCGAGATAATCGTATCACAAGTGTAGGTCCATTTTCAGAATGCAATATGTTGACCTACAATTGCCCTTAACCCTTTAACTGGGAAGGCCGAGTTTATACGTTTTGCCGATCCACACTTTTTGCCAGCTTGCTCAAAACTAGTACGTCGCAAGATTTTAAAAATAATTCTAAAAAATACGTTTTTTAACATTTATTTTGTAACTTTATGTTTTGGAGTATCAATTTTTTTCAAAAAAATTGTACAGCAGGATTTGGGTTTTTGAAAATCAATTACACGGTTAAAGGGGCTAAATCTCTGATTTAACTCCAGCTTCCAATTCGAAACTGGCATTTGTCCCCATCTGGCATCACTGCGCATCAAGTGGTGACCTCCAGCGTGGAAATATCCGTCCATGCAATCGACACACCAAGTTTCGTTAATGTCATCCAATATTGTTGACGTTTACGAACAGCGAATATAAATGTAAAATTGTGATGATTGGCAACCGTGAGACAAAAATGCATGTCGAATCTTGATCGTGAATCGCGAATGAATCAACAGTGTTGACACCCTTTGTTACGAGTTAATGATATTTTGCATTCGTGTGCCGGTTCTTCTCGAGGAAATCTTGTTATCTACCTGCAAGAAGAAGTCGGCTCCAAAGAGAGTAAGTACTCTTCAACGTGGGGCCTCTCTTCGACTCCACTCGGTCGGTAAACTTTGATCTTGGAGTGTTTCAATTTGGCCGCAGCGGCTGTCAGCGGCGCCCCATGTTCATTATTAATATGCGTTTTAAGTAGATTGAGCGCAGATAGCGAGAGAAAAATATACGCTGTATATACATGTACTGTGTATAACCCGTAATGAGGAAATCTCGGCGACACACAATTCGAAGAACTAAGCAATTAGGCCTACGCAAATGTACATGTCAGTTTCTGCAATGAACATGTAAATATTTTAATTGCATGTTGCCATTAAACACTCTCAATGCATCAGTTCTTATCTTACCCGCTTCAATTAAAATACTTGAATAATATTATCTTGGGATTGTCTATCTGGGGGAAGCGACTCGATACATACTCATTATACATTATTGATGCATAATTAGATCTGAAAATTTGAAATTGGACAATGGCTTTTTTTTACAAATTTGCATGTACTTTTGTTTTTGTCATGCCGGTGCTCTTCCCCTCGGAGGTATCCAACAAATCCAAATTTTTTCCCCTAGAAATTCTGTGTCCCACAATCTATATTATAATCCTGAAAGTGCGTCCCTTTAATTTTTTAATTGTCAGCTTTGGCGTTTACTTACGAACGGCTTGACGAAAATGAATACAATTTCAGCTGTAGATAGTTATGCAAATTTGCAGTCGAGCGTAAGTTATTTCATATCTCGATTCTGCGTACATCTCGAGATATGAACCGTTGAAGTTTCAATTATATGCATTGTCATTAAAAAGAAAATTCCAAGATGGCGTCTCCACTTGAGCAAAATGGCGCTGTCGTCGCTCTGACGTGCGCCAATCACGTGGGACCTGTGATGCCAGCGACATTTGCCACACTGGATACCGAATTACTAATTTTTATTCAACGAACACCTCGGAGTACTACCGAGTCTAGGACCTAGGTCGGTATTTCACAATATATGAAAAGATAAGACATTTAAATTTGCAAGCGTTTATATGTTTGAATATTAAATATTTCTATTGATACATGCAAAAAATTAAAAAAAATTACGGAATTTCACTGTGACCTTTTCTTTAGACAAAAGCTCGTCAAGAAATCTCAGTCACAAACCAGATCAGGAAAACCTTAACACAAAAGCTGAGCGTATTTGGGCTCACGATATGAACTCGTCCATCAACGGATATTGCAAAATGCCCTCCGTATTTCTCGAACCACCCCCATCCCCCTTTTATCCAACAGCCGACTTCCCTCCCTATTCACCACCCACCACCTCCAATATATGCCTCCATATTTTAGAAGGACCTCCCGTTGATGAGAGAGATCTCCGCGTCCAAAACAAACTTTGAAAAATGGTTTTCTCCAGTGCAAACACGAGGCCGAAATCGTCGTTCACTAGAGACAACGGTATACAACCCACCATTCCCTCAACCCCACCCCCACTTCCGTGTCTCCACTCGCTAACTCCATGTTCCACATCACTCTTTCGCAAATTCTCCGTCGTCTCTCTGCCTGTCTCGTTTTCTGCTCCATATTTTTCATTATAATACGAGCGATCAAAGCAGACAAACCCCTCCATCTAACCTGGTATTGTCATTGGCGAAGAAGGCCTGCTTCTGGATCCAAACTCCGACGTTCTCCTAAGACCGGAGTCTTTCACTTGATAGATCTAGTACACACATCTAGTACAGTATTGAAATATTTTGTTGTAAATCATCAATACGTGTTTAAAATTTAAATTGAAGGCGTATGATTCTTTGGATCTTATACAGTATTGAAATTCATAAAGATCATCAGGGATCAAGAGGGTTTTTTTCTTCCAGAAGATCACTTTGGAACGTGGTTGGAGCGCGTAGAAAATCAATAGAAAAAAGTCGGGTCTGGTGACTTTCGAGAAAGACGTGTACAAACAGCCAACCTGTACTAATATAGGGTAGGTGTGTACCAAATGACTTTGTCAACATGCGTCAGCTGTTTCCGAGAAATTGGCAGGGGCTTACCTAGTACGCGTTATTCCGAACCCGGTTCAGGTGTCAGTTGTTTGCACTTTGTTAGGACGAATTGAAAATTTAGAGATTAGTCGACTCGACGTTCGTGTTTAGTTTGTGATTTTGCATTTCTCTCTAAAGGGCATCTCGAAAACCAGGCAAATATTAAATTTATAGATTGAAAAAACTATTTACTAAATTTCAAATAGGGACCAGTCGTTTGGTTAGTTTTCACTGAACGCAATGGAGCGCAATCACATGAGCGTGCAATTAACATGAGCGGCAATGGCACGACGAGAAAGCGCCACAGTAGCGCTCTCAGAGCCGAATAGCGCGCGCTCAGCGCTTAAGGCTCTCTCGGAGCCGATCTTCTGATTTTATTTGTAAACGCAAAAGATCGTAGGAGTGTTGGTCGCATGGGATCCCTACGCTCCGGTGTAAACGCCGCTTTAGTCATATTTTTAGTTCCTTAAATAAATCGTTCTTTTTTATTAATGAACATCCTTTTTATTATTTATGAGCTTTTTTGTATTGTATTTTTGTATTTGCTCGTGACCTTTCAATTAATTCATCCTGTTCAGCAACAGATATAAACGAACATGACACCATCAAGACTGAACACCTTACTTTAATCATCATTTATATCAACAGTCTATTTACAAAAATGTATTTCATTTATCTACCATAAATTACAGAGTACCTAAAAGTAATTTTAAGATTCCAATCTTTGTTACAAATGGAAAAATCATACTTTGGAGTTCAGCACTGACGCATCGAAAATCAGAGATAGCGTCTTTGTAATCACAAATTGGGTCAACGGGTAATGGTTAGCGAGAAGTACCTAACTTTTATTCTTTACACAACATTCACTGTGTATTGAATTGTAAAATAAATTACATTCTACGTATGACATCGAGTACCAAGCCAGAACGCAAGCTGATGCCAAGATTTGGAGGCGGAGCTAAGAAAGTTAAAAGAAAGAGAACGGATTTAAGGCGTTGCTTTGAAAAACTTTTCACATGTTGACGAAGAGCTTTTCAACCATTATTTGCAAACTATACGCGTATTTTCGGGATTTTTTGTTCTTTAGTAGAATTTTTTTGGCACCGCTTCGAAAAATATGGAATGCCGAAAGTAACCAAATAAGAACACAAAAAAAAATATCTGAGCACCCCGCTAAGCTCTAGTTCTTGCAAAAAAGCATGTTTCAACATTTGTTTTGGGGATCAGACATATGTTGACTGGGGAAAAAAATGAACAAAAGTTGTATTTTAAAACTGGCCTATTTATATTTTTTTCTGGTCTCGAGTGAACAGTGAGCACAAATTTTCTAAGCTAACAGACGCGACCAACTTCACACCAAGCGTTCAAGAAGTCGCCATTTTTTTTAGCAAAGTTGAATCTGTAGATTTCGAATCAAAATTTTGATATGTACACGTTAAATAAATAAATCTTTCATTCAGTGTTTCCATTTAATAAAAATGTGTTCAATACCTGAGACAGGTATTTAGCAAATTCGGAATAAAATGCTTTTTGTGGTTTAATAGATTAGATTTTTAAATTGTCAAACGTTTGAAAAACTATAATATAAATTAAAAATATAGTGTTGTCATTGCAATCATTGCTATGACACGCGGGGGAATGGGGTTTTCAAATATTTAAAAGACATTTCACATTCCCGACATTTCCAGATAACAATGTTACCTGTCATTCGCATCCATTCAGTTGTTCTGATACCGAGCATCGTGACCTAATGTATTCCGTGCGACGAGCGCCGGTATTGGTGGCCATCCTCATCACTAGATGGCGCTGAGCTCGTGTCATATCGGTCGGAGCTGGATCCACGTCCACCTATGTTGAATCCAGACCTTCCGAATCCAAGATGACCGCTATATCAATATCTACACAGAGCTAAGTGACAAATCGAACAACTCTTCTTAAGATCCTGTAATATTCTTAAACTGACATTTTTAAAAACATTTCTGCAGAATATTCGGATTTTAAAGATATTGACAGAAACTGACGAAATCAGTTGATTCGGATTATCGATTTGATTCAGGAATTGACCGACAGGAGGCACTCTCCGCGAATGCGCCAAAAAGCGTGTTGATACTGTAACATCGGCGAGCATCACGATAAACCTCCGACGCCAGAAAAGAGCGTCGACTGTCGAAAAAAAAATGGTGATGAACGGTATAGTCGCGAGTGTGTCTGAGATAAATGTGACACTAATGCAAAAACGTCATCTCCGCATAAACGACGAATTTCCAGATAGTTGTAAAACGTGCGCTCGCTTTAAAAAGGATGCATTTTATTGCATTAGAATTGGCGAGCCTCCTCCCCACACACAAAAAAAGAGAATCTGGTAGGCAAGTGAGTACTAGATCAAAATGATGTATGATGGAAGGGGGATAAAACTTGTCGTCTCGTCCGCCACCGGCGCTGCAGCCGCGCGCGTTTCAAGCTCCGAAGCGCATCTCGTGAGCGCATCTCTCTCTAGAGCTCCACGCAACTATCAGCGACTGGAGAGACGAGAGCGCCTGGAGAGCGATCCAGAGCGAAATCGCTAATCTCACTTGAGCATCACTCATATATAGCTGCCGAAATTCCGCCCCCATCGAGCCGATCCTCCGACACACTCTGTATACTTAACGCGAGCGCTAGACACCGGCTTCATAATTTCCGATTCGGTTTTAGAAAGCGAAACACACCTATTTGTCAATCTCTCGGTAAGCCATTGATTGTGCCAGTATTTTTCCGAATATTCTAAACAAGAATGTT
This sequence comes from Mycogona germanica, assembly GCA_034698785.1. NCBI lineage: Eukaryota > Metazoa > Arthropoda > Diplopoda > Chordeumatida > Chordeumatidae > Mycogona > Mycogona germanica. The sequence continues at coordinate 31,695 of JAQGBY010001073.1, forward strand.
ACCCGGCTTTGCCTGGGTTTACAGTAACCACCAATTAAAATTAATTGCTTAAATTTACCGGCTAATTTAAATTTACACAATAACACGCGAAAAGAAAAATATCTATTTGATTATTTTACGGTTTTTAATCTTGTTATTTGATTTATTTTTATATTGAAAATATTATTCCGGTAATAGTATGTGAAATGGTGTGCTTGGTTGGAACTGTTATCTGGTTTACTTGGTTGGAACAGTTATCTGGTTTATTTGGTTGGAACTGTTATCTGGTTTGCTTGGTTGGAACTGTTATTTGGTTTGCTTGGTTGGAACTGTTATCTGGTTTGCTTGGTTGGAACTGTTATCTGGTTTACTTGGTTGGAACTGTTATCTGGTTTACTTGGTTGTCTCGTAAAATCGACGACGTCATGCTTTTGATGTAGACGCCATTTTTTATGTTTGATGCGAAAGGGAGATTATCCAGAATTTGGTAGCGGTTGTTTTATTATGTAATATTGAAAATCGAGATGAGCTGAGAAATGCGTATAGTTGGATGGAGCCCGGTCAAGAAACGGGATTCCTTGTAGTGTAAAATATTTCATAACTTTGGCAGGCGCTTCTTAACCGAGATTCAAAATCTCGTTGCCTTCTTTCACCTCCCGCCCCCCTTACGGTCTCCCCTAGCAACGCCCCGGCCCTGTGTTCTCCACTTATCAGCCGATATAACACCTCGTGTGCCAGCTTCGTCGCGCATCCTCACGAAGGTGGGGTGGGCGAGGAGATGTTCCCCTGACGAGAGCAGCTCATCTCCTCTGCGCCGTCATCTCCCTTCCATCCTCCTCCTCCTCCTCCTCAACCACTCCAGTCTCTGGCGGGCGCGGCACCACACCTCACCTGACGCCAACGACTGTTATTAACGGCGAGAACATAAGGGTAATTAATCGTTTACACGCAAGGTGGCCTAATGCCTTCTTTTTAGCGGGCGCGTCGGGGAAAACTGCCCCCGACGACGATGCGCCCCCTATCTAGTCGTACGTCAGCGGCGGAGGGAGTTCCGCGTTGTGGGGGGAAGGGGAGTAGTGGTTAGATCTGGGATAGGAAGGTGTCTGGGGCAGTTGGAATATATATGGAGCGAAGGAGATACTAGAATCGTAGTTGATTGTTCCTTAGAAAATTACTTCTTATTTATTACAATTCATTTAATGTTACAATTAATATATTTAAATCATGAAATAAATTGTCTATCAAAATACATCATTTTTTTTAGGAATGCAAGTTGAAGAAAAAAATTAATTCTCAATTCTGTCGAAAATCTATATTTTATCCTAGTAGGAGGTCGAGCCGTTGATAGTTAATGAATTGGGAATTGCAGGACTACAATCATAGACTCGGCAACGAAAATCGTTTAAACAAAGAAAGTTAAACAATCTTCTCGAAGATAC
>JAQGBY010001074.1:0-33086 GCA_034698785.1 Mycogona germanica
TAATAATAGATGATTGCGGCACATAATAAATCATCTATTATTATTGCTCCACATAGTCGACTCTTAGATTGCGTCCATTCAATCGTTTTTTCTTATGTTAATTATTATTAATTATTGTATTACGTTAACATTAAATTATAAAAATAAAATGACATTATGGTTATCTATTATAATTATTGAAATTGCATACTACTGGCAAAAGAACATTGTAACGAGCCCAGGACACTCTGAGATTAAACAAACGACGGCAAAACTCGGAAACGCACGAAGCATATAAAACGAAATTTTTGTAAAGCACAACGAGTTTTGCCAACTCGGTCGTCGTTCGTTATAATCCCAGAGTGTCCTGGGCTGGCTACTATGTTCTTTTGCCAATAGCTCAGTTGACATTATCATTCTATATATTTGTTTTCTGCGGTGCATAGTTAGATTTTAAGGCGCTGCCTGTAATCTACTGTGGTACAGTTACGGTACATACTTCAGAATAAAAGCAAAACACATAAGGATTCTTGGCGTATCGGGTGATACCATAATTACATATAAATTCCATTTAAAGCAAATTTCGTATCGTTCAGTGCTATTATGTATTGTCTATTTTCTCTGATGTTTGTTAACGTTTAGGAATTTGTTAAAAAAGACTGAGCGACAAAAGTCGTACGTTTACTTCAAATGATAATGGGAAATTGCATATTTAAATAAACGGGTTGACTCACTGGTTCAGTAACAGTAATATATTCCTGGAGCTTTTTCTTGCGTTTGATTTCTTCAGGATCCAACAGAACTTCCGAGGGATCCTTGATGATAGCATCTTTCGATGTAATCTTCTGGCAGCCCACGACACTTCCAGAAAGTGGACGTCTTTAAAGAAAATATATACAAGTCGGCACACATAATCATACACAAAGAAAATATTGTCACCAAGATTCGATTTGGAAATCAGATTAACAAATTGAGGTCGATAGCATTTTGTGCATCTTTAATTTTTTTCCACATCAACAAATTGCGTCCTCGAAGGACCATATGATTAAGTAGAGTTCAAGGACAGCCCAGTCGATATGTTCATGCCTATGCATTAGTCCTAGAGAAAATGGATACATGGATACAAATGGGAAAGTTGCCGCAGTACTGAAAATAGTACGAGGACATGGTTAATGACATTTTTAAAACGCGTAATAGCCCCCCGCCATAGGCCCCACCTGGGGCTGCTTGTGGGTATATATTGTAATTGTAATGCTCTTCGCCTACACATGTACAGATAGGCTCATGGAATTAAAGCGGTAGGATCCGTATTACCAGATACCAGGTAAATTTTAAGATCGCGACCTAAGCATAAAGTTTTGGGAGACTAAATTACCAGGTCGCTCCCTGGGGTGGGTTAGCCGGAAAAGTTGGCAAAACTCTTTAATTTAATAACAGCACAATTAGCACTTCAGGCAAAACAAAATTAATGACGATGCCTCACATTGGCCGCAGCATGAACATGTGTTGGAACCAACTGCCATTTTGGAAAAATGGTCAGAACTAACATTAGTAAATGGGGGATGATATGGAGCACTAAGAAACAATTACCTCGACCTACACGGAGAATTGGTGTCAATAGTAATATTACATTTTCTATCGTTTCGTCAACTCATAGATTGTTCCAATTGCTGAAACATGAAATGGTGGTACTTAAATATAGTGTACTAGGCTTACCCAATGAGCAGAGCGTTTCTCTGCAGCAAATTTCGAGCAAAATACAGTCGACCGCCAGCGATTTTTACGCAAGCGGCAGCCATTTTTCAGTGTTGTCCTTGAGGGGCGTACAAGTGTCTGGTTCACGCTGCGGCCCAGAAAAAACCCCACGGCTATTGCTGTATGGAGGCTGCGGCCCTTGAGGCTTTCATAAACACATTGCGGCCCTGATGGCTATAGTTCCACATTTGTTCGCCAGATGCCAGCACAACATGGGCCGTGCAGCAATCACGGGGATCACGTCACGCACTGGAAACGTCAACTACAAGAACGTCATATACAGGAAAGCTGGAGCGTCATATACACGAAGCGACACCGAAAAGACACGTCACTGTCAGGAAGCGACAAAGACTAAAACGCCAATATGAGAAGCGTCAACGATGAAAACGTCACTGGCGAAAAGCGCTACAGATCCCACGGTCCCAGGTTCGATTCCCGGCGCGGGATCCCGTATTTTTCGATCCCGAGTGCCTAAGCACCATGAGGGGTACAGAACGCCTGTAGTGCGTTTGGCTACTGTTGTTTAGAATTTAAGAAAATATTTATATTAAAAAAATAAAATAAGTATGCATTATAAAAAAACATAATCAAAAAGCTATTTTAAAAAATCAATTAATTTCCGATTAGATGTTTCAATTGTCAAACGTTTGGAATTTTTTTTATTTATATAAAAATCTCAAGTTGAGGCGCCACTGCATGACGCATACGTGCACAATCAACAGCTGCAGTGTTACAACGTGTTTTATCCACAAAACAAAGTCTTCGCAACCATGACGTTTTATTCGATGAATAAAAGTCGTTATTAGTAAATGATGGGAATCATTGCAACACTGTCCGCCATAGCATGTGAGGGAATAAAAATTTAAAATATATAAAAATTAAATCTAACATGGATCACAATTTTGACAGGTTACACGATAAACGCAACCGATAAAAGTAAACGTAGAATAACCGTTTAATTAAATTTAAACAATTAATAAATCAATATTTCATTCAGGGTTATTCCTAACCCAGGTGAAGCCGGGTGACCTTCTAGTATATCAAAATTTATAAAATTACTGGTCAATCGGTCGAATCGTCGATAGTCGTTCTTGTAATAAGAACTTGAAATAAACTAATAATAATAAAATCTCGTCGTATCCCAGTTGGTTTCGCGACAGACTGTGGTTCGGCGGTCCCGGGTTCGATTCCCGGCGCGGGCTCTCGAAAATTTCGAACAACGAGTCGAAGTCGTTCCACTCGGACCTAAGCACCATGAGGGGACGTAATGCCTGTAGTGCGGTTGACTACAGTTGATTTTTAAAAAAAATAAGAACTTGTAATAAACAAATAAATTGGTGATCAATATTCAAAATCGCGAAATCAAAAATCGCTTTAGTATCTATGGCCTTGCTGGAAATGACGCTGAACTTTATTTTGAACAAAATATGAACAAAATTGATTATAAGAATAACATGCAAGTAGGCATTCGGATAATCGGATTTCATTAATACCTTCACAACTTCATCAAAATTTCCAATAATTGTATTATTGCAATCTGGTTTAAATACACGTAAGTTTCTTTGTTGCGAATTGGTCTCACTATTGCGTTCCATAAATGCAACCCGACTTTTCCATTATCAGTTCCTCTCTCAGACAACGAGATTCCAACGGTTATTCTTTGCAAATCATCACGGCACAATAACATTCTTTCGACGTGAGGATGAGACTTAAAATCAAAATCTGCAATCATCAGCTGGCTTCAAGTGAAATCGAGCGATTACTCAGCGAAACATTGAGCAATCATGCGGGAAATACCGCTTACAAATATTCAAAGGCACCTATCCTATAAAACTAGTGAGAAAATATAATGAATAATAAATGACTTGCGTAATTAGTAAAGAATCTGGCAGTATTGTCGTAAAACTTCATTTGCATTATGGGTTCAATATAAGTTCCCGCTTAGGCACTCTGTTTCTAGAATATTGCAATTGTAAATTGAAAATCTAATGATTTTACATGCATTTTACAAAATAATTTGAATAATGGCTATCTTTTTCGAATTTTTCGTTTCCTCTTCTCCACCGTACATCGATCGTCATTAGGTTTACACGCGATGTGTGTGAACAACTACAGCACATCAGCCGTAAAGTAATCGAGTGGCAATCACACAGAGCATATATGCAATGCTGAGAAGCTCGATCTACTCTGTATAAGGCGAAAAATTACCGGGGCCGCAGTTTAATAAACGGTATTGATTGATTGATTTTAAGAAGTGATAAAGCGTTAAATGGTTGGCGTTGAGAATACTCTGTAACCAAGAACTGCCTGTATACCATCCATTTTTGGCCAAAGGACACTTTGTTAAACTTGCCCAGTGTACGATACAGTATTGTCAGTATTGCTTTGTCAATAATCACCGTGTGGAATTTTAAAAAAAAGTCATGGCAAACTGAAATGACATGTTAAAAGCACTAACCTCTGTCTTATTTGCAAGATTATAAATTTTGATTAAGAAATTAAAAATATGCAAAAATGGTTAATTTGAGAATTTCACCACCACTTTAACAGCTCATATTAATTCATGAGACGCATTGGAGGATGAGATAATTTAACATATCAGAAAATAATTAAATTTCCTCATGAAAATAATGTTGTTGTTATTATTGAAGAAGCAATGAGCCAAAAGGCATCATCAATCACCATGTAGGATGTTAGATGGTGAGCGTCTTATGATCAAACGTGACAAAACCTCAAGCATACAATTTCCTGCGTGTGGCCCGAATATTAGAATATTGATATTTTATGGAAATGTGATATGAAGAAATGCAATTTGTTAAAATTGCGTTTTCTATCATGTCGCTGGAACTCGAGAGGGGCAAAAAAAATGAAGATAGGCTCCACGAACACAAGCTCCGTCACATATGGCGCTGAGCGCGCACAATAGACCCCATGCATTTAATATTATAACAACAATGGCGCGTCGTGCCATCGAACTGTACTTTTACAACTACAGCTTTATGTCCCCGTAACATGTAGACGTGACTAATATGAAATAAGATTCGTTCTCCGTACGATACTAAGAAGCGCCTTGCGCAGCGACTGTTAGCATTTCAAAAAAGATTTTTTTAAATTGCGCAATAATTTTTAAAGAACTGGTTCTTGAATTGTACCTACCTATTCGTCAATGTCGACCATTTTTGTGAAAGCATTTACTCTGTAGTCATCGTTCAGACATTTTCTGTCCCGTATTCATTTAAATTTCGTTATTCGTGAACGGTAGTTCTTTTTGGCATCGATCGAATCGACGAGACCGGTTCGCTTGGAAACTTATTAGAATATCAAATACACCGACTATCTGCAAGTAGCATTCTACAATGTGAATTTGGGAGTAATGTTGGTGAACGCGAGAAAATGCTGCACAAGAAACTCTCAAACCTTTTTCTCTTTCTGATTGCATATATTGAATATAATATATAATAAATTAAGCCTATACAGTAATTCCTTGTTTGTGTATTATTGTGAAAAAATGTTTCAAACCCTTTGGGAGATCTTATTCCGAGTTAGGCATTTCGCTGCGCATTTTCATGTCATGTAAATATCTATGTTTAAATTTTTTTTTTGAAAAATCAACTATTTAGATTTTTTATTAATAAAGCCTCTCCCAATGAAATGACGGCGCAATATTTTGGACAACCACATTGTTTCAAGTACGTATCATACAGTTTTCGGGACACTGTTCGGGGACGACGAATGAGGACGAGCGAAAATTTCATTGTTATAAGTAATTCGTCTGAATAACATCTTTAGTTGCGCTTGCTTGCCAATACGGAATCCATTACTGAGCCCCAGGATTTGTCCAAAGACTTATCGATCATTTTCGCACGCCCGTTTACAATTATGGGGATTAGGGGAGGGGGACGAAGGAAGGTGGTTTTGTGTGAATCGGCAAGTCAGTCGGGCAACCCTGTCAGGTGTGTGGGCCGCACTGAACGTGAGCGGCAATACATTACCTAAGCATTATGTAATGGAGCCTATCGATCACTCTATAGCAAACCGGGATACAAAACCCCCAACCCGTTTCCTGTTTTGGTTTAAAAATAGCTGAAAACGAGTGCCAGTTTTGCAATCACGCAATATGCTTTTTACTTTTCACCCTACTTCTCCGATACAGACATTTCCACAATAGGTTGATGACGCACCTGAAACATGGTGCTGCATAGCTTTTGTTCAAGGGTATGCCACACGGGGGCGCTTCTGCCATTACAATTTAAATGATTTGATAATTATCTATTATCAATATGTGAACGAATAAATTTAAAATTCAGTATTAAGTGAGGAATTAAATGACTGAATTAAGCAAAGTATCATGCGACGCGGACGCAAATTTTATATTGCTGGATTTTTACATGTACTTAGTGTGATGCGAAATCCTCAAAGTTGTGATTCTTGATAAGAGTTACAGTAGAAGTAATTTTAAATAAATCAGGTTGTCAATAATATTGATACTGTACGCGAATTTAGCCTTTTCACTGCCTACATCTTTCCGTCCCACGAGGAGTCAGCAACAACCTCGCAGACCGAACCACCCTTTCACTTTCTGATATATTTGTTAAGGAGGTCCATCAGCGTTTTCGCCCTAAAATCCCCCAGGAGGCGACCGGGTAATTTTTCCTAGCCCAGGTTTATAGTAGGGATCTTTAACGTGTACCTGAAATCGTACAGGCACGGGTCCCACGGCTTCCCTTCCGTTCCGAAGGAAGGCGTGCGTAGGAATTTCTCTCGCCAGAAAAATTGCAGAGGTCTCGGTCAGGAATCGAACCCGCGATCACGCGGGGGACACGCTAACCATGACGACACCGAGACTCCACACCTTTTCACTCCAGAAACCAGAAATCACCTATACATGTACTTTTTCCACAGTAGCCCGATCTCGGCAAACGCCCACTCAATTAGCGAAACGCGCGCATCTGTATTCTTTTCGACAGAAATCATCATGCGATTTGTTTCACGTAATTGGATATCGCCGAATAGCCGGAGGCCACCGTAGCGGTACACCTCCATGGACAGGTTCTGTGATCACCGCTATACCGGTGATGGGTGTCCATGAGGCCCGGAGGCCATTCGGGGGTTGCCCAACCGTGCTATCGGCGGTCATAGCGCAATGTGAGCGGCACGCGTTTGTGCAGCAGACACGTGCGCGTGTGTCAATGGCGCAAGACTAGTAGTTCGACGGAGGACCTATTCACGATTCGTCGTCAAAGTACAGCGTTTCTGAATGAGGAAAATTCACTGGAAGTAACATTAATATTCCTGAAAGCGTGCCAAGCTTGCAAGTTTAGCACCTGAATTAGCAAAAAAGCCGAAAACTTAATAATTGTATGCGAATTCTAGATAAACATGCTGACCAGTTCTGTAATAGCTAGAACCAGACCTCACTTTTAATTTTAATTCATTTTAAGTAAGCGGTAATATTTCAAGCTATGTAGGATTTGATGAAACCATTTCAATTTTTTTTACTATATTACATACCGTTATTTGATTATCTCTAATTGCCGAAAAAGAATTTTTCTCCTCGTACATGGCACCTGTACGATAATAAATTGCATATCCTCAGCGACTCGGCGTCCAACAAACTGATTTGAAAAACAAATTCTAATTAATAATTAATATTTGATTCTAATAATTAATTCTAATAACTGTACGACTCGTCGTAACGCAGTTGGTTAAGCGACGGACTGTGCTTCGGCGGTCCCGGGTTCGATTCCCGGCGCGGGCTCGCGGTTATTCGATCCCGGGGTAATGGTGAAAATGTGCCTCTCACATAGTGCCTAATCAGTGAGAGGGGTACAGAATCTTCCTGTTATGTTATATATACACTTCAGTGAATTAAAAAAAAATTATGTAAGTATGACGCAGAATATTCCAGTTCTTCTTTTATTTTGTAAGGAGAGAGCAGAGTCTTGTTTGCCTTTCTGCGACATTTCTTTTCACCATTGCCAGAGAATAAAGAACATTATAAAATTCCTGAATTTCTGTATTTACTCTGTTGTTGCATTGCATTTCATGACTGTGAATAGGGCGCCAGCAAACGCCAACAAATCGCCGCCGGATTTGAATGATGAACAGGGGCGTGTACAGCTGACGCCCCTCGCCAATCTTCAGGGGTGGCTCTCAAAATGGAGTCGGTGTTATTATAGTTGTGCTGTAGCCACTGTTTCGTGCAGCCCGCTAGTTTAGATCAACACATGCAAACGCCATTTGAAACGGTAAAGAAATTGTACAGAACGAGAGGAATTGCTGAACTAAATACACATGAAGGGTTTTTTCTTCGGGTTTTGTAATTTGATCGCTTTGGTCTGCAGCAACACAGAGTAACTCTATAATACACCTCCCATTTTTTGTATTTTTATGGTTTCGTTAAATACTACTGCAAATATTGAAAACGGTATTGCCATGTTATTCTTGTTAAATTCCAGCAACGTTTCCTGTATTCGAATTTCAGTGATTTTATCCGGCGTTCCTTTGACACGTTTATGGAGGCAATAAAAAAAATCATGATTAACATTACTATAAACAAAGTTTTACTTACGCAGCTATAAATTATGGAATTATTATTCATACATCCCTAACAAAGCTCTAACTTATGAATAGTTTTCACTAAAAAGGAAACCACAGAGACTGAAACGCCTAATGGATTTTGACTTACGGGAAATTCGCATTCAGATTAGGCGCTAATTCACGCACTACACGAGCCTCAGCGCCACAATTATAATCATTAGCGTAAAAATGGTTAACGCTGGTTCAACGCGGTCTGATTTATATTAGTCATCAATACAGAATATAAGCGGAGCAACTTAGCTGCAACATGCGTGTACAAGCTCTTAAACACCTTGGTGCTAATGTCCGATTCGACATTATCCAGCACTTCCGTAGCAATTTATTGGGATGCTTAAAATGCACATTTTTCATGTTTCACTTGCCAACGGATATGAATATTCGGCACCTTGAGATAATAGCAGGAAATTAACAAATTATTTGGATAGAAAATCGTCAGACTTGAACTTGCAGAAATCATGTTCTGTAGTTAGTTAAACTTTTTCCAGTTCTCTATTGAACGTGTTACGAGCGCCTGTCCCAAAAAGTCAATTAAGAACAAAATATTATTTAGAATCAATCTGTTAATCGGTGTGTGAGAATGCTATGACAATTCCTCGTATAACGGTTAGCGTATCGAACTGTTATTTCCGTGATCGCGGGTTCGATTCCCGACCGAGACCTCTGGAATTTTTCGGGTGAGAGAAATTCCTACGCACGCCTTCATTCGGAATGGAATCCGTGCCTGCACGATTTCAGGTAAACATTAAAGATCCCTACCTAGGTAGGCTATACTATGCCTGGGCTAGGCAATATTACCGAGTCGACCTCAGACCAGCTGGTAAAAGCACTCCCTTTTATTTCTCTGCATTGCACCTTTAACTGCAACTGCTCTAAAAACTGTTCGTCTTCTCTCTGCACGCCACAGATCCAAATTTGCTAACCTGGTCATATGGAAAGCGCCACCATCGGCGATGACTGGAACCAAATGGCACGTGTTTTATGGAAAACGCGAGTTCTACCCCTTCTATACCCCTTTTTTTCCCCCTATTCGCTAAATGGCAGCACACGTTTAGTCGCCGCGCGGCGTGAAACGATTTGAGCCACGCGCGATTCTCCGCTCGGATAGAACTACGCCCACTTTATCCCCCCACCCACCACCACCCCGCCCTCCCCTAATTTCGGCACTAGGACTCGGCGAGTGCCAAAGTGCGGTCCGACACGCCAACCTATTTGCAGTCGGACGGTTGCAATTGCGCTTTGAACTGAGGCAAACCGCACGGAATCGACAAGCGTTCTACATGGTTAGGTTTTTTTTCCCCACCGAACAACCATCACATGAACCGCACTGCCCTTCCCTTAGGCCGCTCCCCCATATAGAGTAGTGGCTAAAAATGAGAGTGTGATGATGCTATTCCTATACGCTGCTAAAGGTGCCAAGTCTATTAGAACTCTTTTTTATTGATGCCGTTCATTCATTTTAATGCCTACCTACATTCGCCAGTATTTAGTGCTTTAACACATTCTAATAAGCAGAAACATTTCCAATAATCATTGCATGATTTTCGTCCATGTCATCGTTCACCTGCTTCCGAATAAGTGGATCTGCATCTCCCCGCATTCAATAACAGTTGCTAAGCTCCCTAACCGACCTATATGACTTTTTATTGTCTCTATATAGTTGGAAATTCAATGATTTTTATTTTAAAACGAAATATTACCTCCAAGAAATACAATTTCGTTCAATTATATTTTTTCGTCTACCATATGGAATTATCAAATATGATCTTAATATGCGTAAACATGTGTTAATTGTTCTCGAATCGAAATTACAATAAAGTTTTAAAATAAATTCGTAAGTAAGAAATTTCAAAGAGGTATATTTTTTTACCTTCTACCCCAGGATCGCCATTAGAGAGACGCCATAAATTTCTGCCTTAAAATATTCGACGTCTTCCCATTTGCCTCCATTTTATTTGTGATGACAAGTGAAGTGTATTCCGGCGTTCGATTGGTCGGCAAATCACGTGTGCCGCTAGTTTATAGTGCCGAAACACCATCGACGTCGCCCCCTCAGTAAAATCCCTGGAACGGCGCCTGCCCACGTTTAGGCCTACATGTATTATGTGTCGTACAGTACACATATATACATGTACTGTATATATATATACTGTACATGCGCACGCAAACACATCCACTATCACTTCGCCGACTCACGCGATCGCATGTATCAAGTACATATAACTTGTTCTTTATATGTATTCGAGTATCTACACCACAATACAAAGGCAATGAGTGAACAGGCGTGGGCGGTCCACGCGATCGAGGTGTCGCAGGGAAGAGTTTAAACGGTACCCACACTGCACCGCTTTACCCCTTGCCAGTCTCAAGCATGGCCACAACCCTAGTTCGGTTTCTTTAATGAGACCTCGCTCGTTTTGCCTTTATGCCACCGTTTTCGGCGGTCGTATCGAACATCATTTATTTTTTACCGAGACAAACGGTTAAGGGCAAACACAACCTGAATGGTTCTGACACTTAAGAAATATGCGCGAGTCGCCGTAGCTCTGTCGGTATTGCGACTGACCGGCGGTCCCGGGTTCGATTCCCGTCGCGGGGTATCGATTATTTGCTTCCGGGGTACTGATGAAAATGTGCACCTCGTGTAATGCAGAAGCGCCAAATGGGGGTCAGAAAATCCTGTGTAATTGAGCCTACAGTGAAGGAGCAAAACACATTAATAATTGAGAATCTGGACTCGCATATACTTACTGAACGAACAACATGTAATAAAGTGTATTGGTATATATCCACTAATAATATCCAAACTCTATAAAAAATACCCAATTAATGTAATATTGCTGTCAAATAACCATATCTTGAACTTTTGTGAACAAATTCACCTGTGTTTTAAGGAGTATTCATTTTCTTATCATGCATCTTTTGTCGGTAAAATAAACGTGTTTAGAAGCAGCGAAAATGTAACTGACATAATTTTATTGAAGGCAAATTCAATTTGAAATTTGATTGCAAAATTCAATAATTGATTTGAAACCACACTTAATTGTTTAAACTGATTCCGAAATCGTAATCATTGTTTGTTTTCAATTTTGTGATGGATAAGCTGATGACGTCATGGTCGAGGTACCAGTTCGGAGAATAAATCTGTAAAGATTTGACTCGCTTCCTTAACTTGATAATACTGTAATCAGTTTTAGGAAAAAAATGTTTGGGAAATGTTTGAATTAATATACGTTATAGAAAACAGAGTGATGCCGTGAGCTCATTTCAGAATAAACCAAAACTGCCAGATTTCAGCATTTCTACGGCACACGCGCAATACAAATTTTATCCAAGATCTATCGAGCATAGGCATGTTGAAGTGTGGCACCAACTTCGCTGTACCAGAGCGAGCCCAAATTGGGCCAATCTGATAGATTGGGCCAATTCGATTTGTTGACTCAAGTCACGCGCAAGAGTGCACTTCCTTTAAGCAATTTAAAACTTTCTCGCTCTTTTTCGACGAATGCGGGTTGCCCACACACACGCCCATGTCAACTATATATAGATCCTGCTGAGAGCAGGAGCTCGAAAAGCGTCGCCATATTGTTTTGATTTAAAACACTAAACAGTTTCAAATTGAACACATTATTTTTAAATCGGAGATATTCGTGGTTCGCATTATCGATAGATATGTTTTCATTTTTTGCCCTGGAACCAATCCATGAGATATTTGGTGTCAGTCATTCAAATATCTTCTGCAATTTGGTCTCATTACGAACCTGGAGAAGGATGCGCGCCCGATTAGAGCTTCAATTCAAGCTCGATTATCAATCTCCTGAGTGCCATGGGCAGAGAGAAAGAATTCGATTCAATTATTGTTCGCTTTGCAAGATCGTGTCAGGATTTGCCGCCTAGCTTGACGCTGAATGGATGGAGGGTCTCTGGAAGATTCTATAATAGAGCAATGGACAACAAATGTTTGCTGTTTTATTCCAAATCAAAGTGGCCCACAACATAAAAAGGGACGACCAACTTGAAGAAAAACAAAGATTGTTCGATATTCTGCTCTTACTTTCTGAACAAACTATTTTCAGGTGCAGGAGTCGTTCAAATTTTCTTCACTTTTTTCTCTATTTATTGGGACAATACACGTACATGGTAATGCTACTAATGCAGGCAAAATATTTTTAACTGAAAATAAAAATGCACACAGTAGAATCCAGTTCATAAAAATAATGACGAAGTCGAAGTTTAAGATGTTGAATAACACTGGACCTTCTTAACAAACATTTTTATTGTCTACAATAATTTTTTGGAATGACTAAAAATTTTATTTTCAGTTTCCTTATTGCTTAGTTACTTAATCCAGATTAACTCTTTAAAATAATACCGTCACCTGCATGAATCGCACCCTCGTCGAGAGTACGTTGGTTGCTTAATGCGATATACATTTATAATGAGCATATGATGTTAGCAGATCGCGTGCAAATTACAGTAGTTCACCATGGTTTAACGTGATATGTATAACTTAACTTTTGGTGCGTTATATATTTCAGTCCGCATAACCCATAACTAACACGCGCATGATTTTTGGCCCTACTTATATTTTTAGTGCCCCGTGTGGTCATAAACATTTCTTAATTATCTTTAATTGGCTACCCTCTAATCGGCGTTGGCTTGTCAGTGCAATTAAACTCAGATATATACTCGAATAACCCGGATATTGACCAACATTTTCTTCGTTGTTTTGCTGTTGGTCAATCCAGAATTTCAATTATATGAGTACGGTTCTTTCAACTTTGGAGCAAGGGTCTTCGGTCTTGAACTGAAATTAAATTTTCTCGTATAACAAAAATTAACTAAAGGAGAAACTTGTCGGAAGATCCTTAAAGTAATTGCGCTCCAAAGTTATGGTGAAGCTTGCAACGCCATTCCACTATACAGTATATGAACATAATGGCGACCCAGTCTGGGTTAATTTCATTCGAAAACGTTTTCAAGCGCCTTCAAACACTTCGCCTGACAATTATGCACCTCCATCCAATAATAAATACATGAACACGCGCAATTGTCCAACGAAATCAAGAACATTACACGTGTTTAGTTGCCCTACGAGGACTCTCACCTCAGAATTAGGATGCCGACAAAGTGAGCCCTAATTCTTTCATACAACAGCCGCATGCGGTAAGCTCGCACATAATATCCATTTTCACGCTATTGCACATCCACCTGAGGCACCATGTCCTCAAATTCGGAAATCGAAATTACGTCCAACGCGAGGCCTACTACTTCCGGGCGTGGTATATATTGCAGAAGTTTCATTTATAGAGAGCACCGACTATCTATCTATGGAAGTGCTCTGTTGTTTCAGGAGGATATAGGCGAGCATGCAATCTTGTATTTAGTAAATCTATGTTTTAACAATTTTTTTATCTTCACAGTGTGCGGCGCACAATAATATATGGAGGAGTAGGTGGAGGAGGAGGCAGAGGGGGGTGAATAGTCCAATAAAATATCATGCCCTCTACCTGCACACATACAAAGTAGTATACCTGCGCGAAATTGCTGTTTGCACGCGAGGATAATATCCGTCAAAATGCGAGAAAAAGCGTACCCATTACTCGCGTACTTTTTGGCACTTTTTCGCGTGTATACATGTGCAGGGTTCGAGTAACTATACGACCACGTCATGGTCACGGCGCAGGCCTACTGCCATTATGGGGCACGCCAACAACCATACGGAGAACAATATAGCGCCTATAAACCAATTTGTGAACTAGTGTTTCTGTGTGGCTTTTAGTCACCGGTCATACCGAGGTAACCATATTTTGCAATTAGTCTACTCTGTACTTGTACTTGAATTTTTCAAAAATAATCTAGTCTTCTAAGTATTGCTGTAATTCTTAATGTTTGTTTCTCCGTCACACGAAAACTGACAAACGGCACAACGCAGCGCAATAAAATTTGAACTGGATATAGTTTCACAAATTTCATTTTTAACACAGTTTATTTGAGAATTAAATTTTGAGTATTTCTTGAGATATCAGCAGTTAAAGTTTTAACCGTTGTCATCGATGCCACGGCGTCGTATCTTGATCGAAATGTTGCTGACGATGAGAGCGCTCTCACGAGCTTCTAGTTACATTTTTACCACCAGATCCCATGCAATTTAACATTTTTCATTTTGAGATATTTACAAATTAATGAACAAATAATTCTAATAAAAAGACTACGTTTTCATGCTAACAATTTTTTTTGAATTGTTCAAAACAGGGTTTCCAAATATTTGAAAATACCGTTGTTCATGGCACTGCTGTCATAACGGGGACTGCAGGGCTATTTCTCTAACAATAATAATAATCAAAAACAGGGCAAACACTGTGTGAATAATGGGTGAGTTCAAAGGCGCACTGGGACATTTTTATTTCGCTCATATTCGAATGAATTCTGTGAAGATTTCTATAGTTTTTTTTTCGATTAGTCATGTTATTGTTGAAAAACATAATTTGTGTTCCTGGAAATAATATAAATTGTACATTGTAGAGTTTTCTTCGCAGCTTACAAACCATGCAAGTTAGCGGAATTCCTATCTGTTCGCAGATGCCTATTCATTGCCTACATGAAATTATGACGTTAAAAGTTGGTCTCATTTTTATGTATGTCATATACAGTACGTTATATTTATATCGCGTGTGCTGGGGATTTACATGCCAGGATGACATAAACTTGTTGTCCAAATATTTATAATCGTGTCGTGAAAATGTGTTCTTAGTGTCGGGCATTAAATATTTAATATCCGGAAAAGGTCAAATGCGACATGCCAAACTAGACCTCACAGATCGAGGGCACTGTCAAGCACATTTTTATTTTTTGCGAACATAATAACCATTTTCAAAATAATTTTAGAAAACTATGACTAAATGGCCAACGTAAAAGCATTATTTATATCTAACATGCTATTTCATGTACGGAAAATTCCTTTTCCTCTAAAAAACATATTCGTGTTTTTAAAATAACAATTGAATTTCTCCTCTCAGAGATGCATTTATTTCGAAAAGCGACCAATTAATTTTCCCTTGCAGAATGCTTCGCCCAAAAACGCTCGCGCTATAGTCAATAGTTGGATAGTTGTATGAAAAGCTCACTAGATGTCGCTAGTATCTTTATGAGGTTCTGCGACTCGTTGTACGGAAGCGCTGTACTACGAGCATCGCTAATAAAGGGTAAACACCGTTCCTGCCTGCACTGACAAAAATCATTTCATTGCCAAAAAATGCGAAAATTTTAAATTTCATCAAATATATTTTAGGAATGTCGTTGCAAAAACTTCATGTTATCCTCCCAAAAGCATTTTTTAAAATAAGATCGTTGAACAATTTCTGTAATGAGTATTTTGCCCCCTGATGGAAAATTTTGTTTGCACATTGCGCTTTGCAAAAATAATCTTGGACCTCCAACATCCAACACGAAATTTACTCCTGGAAGTAGGATTGCCGAATGGACAATTGTTGCTTACCAATTTGCATCCAAATACGAATGGTACTGAAAGATGAACGCAACAATCTGGACATTCTTTGGCCACTTAGAGATGGGCAGATTTCGGTTCGAACTTTCTTTTTTCAAGTGCAGACTCGCCAATTTCGATCAATGTCAAAACGCACCCTGGGCCACATTTTCGTCTTTCGTCATAGGCATGAGCACAAAACAGAATGAGTGGAATTGGAGATTGTGCGCATGCGCAGATGACGATGACACTGAGGGTGAGAATCAGATTTGAAAGACGAAAATGTGGCCCCTGCTTAGATTAATTTTGGTTGGCGGCCTTTTTGGTTGGTCATGAAACTAGAATGAAGTCGATTTTTCCGGATCCATGAAATCACATCAAAGATGAGGGAAAAATCAATACAATTTTTTTTAAATCGTTTCCATTTCTCGACACACCTCCACGGATGAATTTTATGCGTCGCTGAATTTGAGAACCGTTGTGCATTTAGGATACACCACGTGCGTTTTTGGTGTTGATACTTCTCTTCTCTCCGCCCGTCCTCGCTCGCCACGAATCACACTCAACCCTCCCACTTTTGCACGCGCGCACGCTCGAGCCGCATGCCGTCGTTCCGTCATCAGACAGCCGCGCGCCTCTACGCTCTGCTCCGACGCCGACGCCGCCGCCGCTGCTGCTGCTGCTGCCGCTGTACGGGACAGAAGGGGGCCCGGCCATTCACTTTGTTGACGTCGCGATCGGTACATACAGACTCTCGATTCCCGCGCTCCCCGTGCACACTACACACACTATTCCCTACTCTCGACTCCCCTACTCTCGACGTGCTCCCCTCCCCAGCTTCGGCGTAACACTTTCGCGGCCGGGAGAGCAGCCCGAAATAGTCGCCGGCAAAAAAGAGCAGCAAGCTCCAACCGGCTTGGAGTACATTTACCCGCAAGCTTTTTTCCCTCCACCACCATTATTATTTTGATCTTTTGCCAGTTTGAGAAATTAATCAGTAACGTTATTCTGTGCGGTCCAATTCTGGACACCACCGAAACATCAGAAACAAAACTCGGCCTGGTCAGTGCTCCACCTGTGATGTGTTTAATGTGCGTGCTCCTCACCGTAAAGGAATTACTATGATCCGGCAAACTTATTTCGAGGACTTCGAGTGCGATATGTGAGCGACTCTTGTTGGTTTTCAGCGGGCCACCACCACCACCATCCATCGCCACACGCGAGACGAAACGATTCCTGGCGGTAGTTGGAACAAAAGTTTTCCGATTAACTCCCCCTCCCCTCGTCAGTGTTACCTTTTCCCGCGTCGATTTTTCCCGCCCACTGTATCATCTGTATCTCTCGTCCACTCGATTCTCTCGAAGCGGCGATCGGGGGGCGATCGGCCACCGATTACCGGTAGTTTTCGTCTCCGCTGATGTCTCGTTTGGCCCCCGAAGCCGTAACGCGGACGATGGATCGATATCGACTCGTGATGAGGATGCCGTCGCGCTTCTTCTGGTTGATTGTCCTGATGTGTCACTTAATGACATTCTCGCTCATCTCGTGGACCGCCGTCGATGGAGGTAAGGAAGATGCTCGCATTACGTGGAATTTGTAATTCGTGAAAAATGTATCATAGTATTTCGTGAAACTAACTTCGTGGAACGCAAGACATTGTAGAACATTTTCCATATTTCATTAACTATCGAAAAAAATTATTGAAACTCGCTAGCACAATCGGAAATGAAAAAAATGATTTCCGGCAAACAGACGAGTGCAGCAAGAGTTTTTCAAATATCTTTTTGATACTCCGTAATACGATGCATACGTTTTTATTGGTGCTCCAAGTTGGTGTTCCCTGTCGGTGCCTGTTTTGGCGAAATCAAAACAGCTGTTTTTTTAAATGCCTACCGAAAAGGTCAACAAATAAACTTAATGAGAGATTTGTTAGGACGTCTGGATGATATTAATCGGAAATGGTGAATTCGGGACAGACCGAATGAAAGTATTATTATACAATAGAAAAGCGAGTTCGCTACTCGGTTCGTCTTCTTCATTCGGCCTGTCCCGAATTCACCATTTTCGATAAATAAACTGAAGTCGAAAAACTGGTTTAGAAAAAAAGTCTTCAGGCAAGTTTGGCTGTTGATCCATCATTACTCCAAAACTGAATCCAATAATATTTTGATATGCTATTGGGGTTGCTACGACAATTTACAGAATATCATGGGTATTTTATTTTATATCATGGGTACACGGAATGTATAGATAACAAACGGTTAGCAACATAAGAAACGTCTCTTTCTTAATGTCAGGGCGGTGCATCACACGCACCATCGTTTGGCCGCAGAAATCAATGGTTACAGGCGTCAAAACCCCGATTTTTTAATACTCGTACAAACCAATTGCGGCTAAATTCTGGTTTGATATTGCAGCATTGCTACGAATGCGTGGTGAATATTTTACGGCAACTCCAACAAGTATTCATTCACTTCACACAAATGTGGTACGAAATAATCAGGCTGCTATCCCTTGACACGATACTGAAGATTTAATGAAATGGGTTCGGGAGTCACGCCATTTTTTTGCAACTTTTTTTTTTTTTACAAAGTTTGGCTACTCAACTAAAAAAATAGAAACTTTGCCAGAAAAAGTTTGTTTACCAATTTTCCGTGTGGCCAATATTGTTGAGTAGCCGGGGCCGGGTATAGTGACTCGTCGCGGGGAGCACACTTTTCTGCCTCGGTGCAAGTCGTTGCGCAGGAGCAATGACTCAAAAAACGGTTTTGAAGCACACTTTGAGCCGTCGAAAAACTGTTTCTATTTTAGCACATGACTAAGACGCTTTCTGTGCGCTTGGGTCACGTGAAACGTCGAGACACTCAACCCTATTAAATTTCATTTTTAGCCCATGCGGTGTTCGGGATGGGATGGGGGAGGTGGTGGAACCGCGGCGAGTAAGCCTAACCGGAATCGGCATCCGTCCGTCCCGGGGGGGATTTGATAATTATTGTCGTCTGGTGTCGCCCCCCGACACGGATGGTTTTTTTCTTCTATATACTCTTCCCCACCGGAAGGTCGGACGAAAACTGAAACGTTTGTGTAAAATAATTTTTAAATGTCACATCATGTGCATCTACAACATGTGTTGACGCATTTTTTGTACATCTCTCCAATTGGTTGGTTCCGTATGTTGAAGCACCCCCGATTGCAGTTTGTGTCGAGAGAAGTTTGTACAATGGAACATTTCATGTGATCCTTCTCTGTTAGAGCATTTCGCGATCAATGATCACATGATTGATCCGTACTCTCGAAACTTGCATAAAAATCGACTATTGCAAAAGTAAAAATAATTTTAATGTTCTACAAGTTAAGTCAGTACTTATTTGTATGTATAGGCGCATATGCGGGGGAGCAGGGCACACAAATAACAACGGGGGTCTCTCCAACATTAACCTACCACGCTAGTAACGATTGGTTGCCTGGTTTTTGTTTTGTTTTGTAACAAAAAATCGATCAACGGATCTCAACTCCGTTTTTTCCTTTCTTCCCAGCGCTCTGTGACAACTAATTAAGACTACCGACAAAAACCAGGTTGCATTGTAGCAATACTGATCGGTCGACCATGATGTTTATTTGATTTGTCACAACGCGGATAAAAAAGCGCGTTTAATCGTCGATAGTTTTCCGCCAAAAAGTTACTGAAGAAATGCGCCGCACAAAATTCAACCTAGCGGACATTTCAAAATTGCGCAGCCGTATAACAGAAATACAGAAAATTGGTGTCTGCGTTTGCAAAAAATAATAAATCGGCAATTCGTGAGATGCAACTTCCACGAGGGTCGATTCTGGGCCGACCATTCATAATTACCGTAGTAAAAACAAATATTGTACCTAAGCCGTTTAAGCGCATCAGTCGATATAGATAGGCATCGGTGCGATTATCTTTAAACGCGCAAACTTTTCTTGCGGCAAATTTCTTAAGATAAAGTTGGTTGTAAGTAAACTCGTTAGCAACAACAAATAACTTTGCCTCTCTCTTGACATTTCACCAGAATCCGAGCAGCAACCAGTTAAATTCCATATGCGGCGCGGCTAACGATGAACTCACATTCAAGAAATTCACCTGTTGGATGGGCCGGGCAATTTTCCCATTAATCTGTCAAGTCTAAAATTGCCCGATGACCTCAATAACAATCACCCTTGCTTGCGCAATGCTTGGAACCGTTCGCGTACTTTCAGCTTGGATGTAGCGTGCAATGGATCCTTCGTCAAAAAAATAAAATAAACAGGCGCACTCAGATTTCATCGAGATTAGACATTTGAACTCATGTGCTTGTTTGTGTGAACTATGAAAAAGGCCGGCAGTATTTATTTCTCTAACGTAGTTCCGCATGGCCCCGACAATAACCCTACTGTTTACTGGACTACTATAGGCCTACGTACGAATATATGTAAGTGAGCGCTCGAAGTCTAAATGTCTCAGAGCTTTAATGTTAAGAATTTCTCCTAGCAATAGATCGAAAGATTAAAGGAATTCGCTGGATTGTGCACGAAGATCATTTCCCTGAATAGAATAGAAAATTTAAAAAACATCGGCCCTCAGGAGTGTAATTAATTTTGAGAAATCCTTTCCAAATACAATGTTGAAGCTATTCATGGATACTTCTTAAATCAGAGGTTTTTAATTACTTTTCAAATGCGCCATCAAACTTCTCTCGCGAGATATGCAGAAGATTGTGATCTTTTGTTACGTGGGCGTAAGTCTTTATTTAAATTTCGACAGAAAGGAACACAGTATTTTTTATGATAAAGGATGGCGTGTTGCTGTCATTCGCAAATATGATGGACGCATATGGATGGACTGATGGATGTTCGGTGGTTTTACGCGTCAATAAATGCGTTACCACAATACGAGACCAGAATCTTTCAAGGGAGAGCTTTCAGCTTAAGAGTGTAGTGGAATGAAATCAGATGTGTTTTTAAACTCGCGCGCAGAGGGCAGATTCTATCTGGCGGTTTTTCTCAAAACTCACTTTCTAGACGTTTCCCAGAAGTCTAATTTTGGCCTAGCGTTTGTACAACCAGGCGCTTCACGCACGCTTTCCAACCTGATCTTAAAGCACCAATTTGTCAAAATATTACTCCAAGATAGTGTCAAATTCCCCAGTGGTCTTAAAAATGCGGTTTTGCAGACCTCGAACTACTCGTTAGACTTCGTTGTATTTTTTTATAGCGTAGTGTAATGTTTCTATTGTAATGTTTACTGAGCATTTTCAAAAAAAAAATTGAAAATTGATTGTTGGAACCGATAAAATCTAATATTATTTTCAAAAGATCATAAAAATGCAGTTTAAGTAGTTTCGGCAATATATTTTGCCAACCAGTAAAGTTGCGCAGATCATTTATATATCGCTCGTGCTTTTATATTAGTGCGTGTTTCACAGACCCATATATTAAAATAATAGTGTGTGTTTCACAGACCCATATATTAAAATCTGAGTAAATACTGTTAATTGGTTCGTTTTGTATGATGCCGTTGATCATTAGCACTGCAAGCGAATGAAACGGGCAGGTGTTGGACCAATGCAGTATCATAAATTTCCCTGATGATTATTATCCATTTGTTTACATTGAAACGGACCGCCATGGAGCATCGCAATTTCAAATTTCCCTGATGATGTTTATCCATTTGTTTACATTGAAACGGAGCGCCATGGAGCATCACAATTCCAAATAAGCTCCTAGAATAGTTAAAGTGAAACTGGGAAACAATGAAAAATTGAAAAAGGACATTTTTGGAATTGTGGAATGTCTTGGTCCAAAATACGAAATCGGCAAACTACTCTGAAGACCAGCTTCCTAAATTGGAAACATTGGACTGTGTAAAATGTGTTTTCGCAGCGAAAATAACGAATTAGTCAGCCTCAATGATCTTCGAAAGTATATTTTGTATTGCTGATTGATGTTATTTATAATTCTGTACTTTATTTTTCATGTAGAGAGAAGAACCACTCGGTCGAAGCCACTCCAGTTTTACTGGGTGATTTGGTAGATACTGCGTGTTAGAAAAAGATACACGAAACACTGCATTTTTAGTATTGCGTGCGGAAAAGAAAACCCAATATGTATGGTGCACAAATTTGGGGAATTACGCAACCAAAAATAATGCGTGCGTGGAAACGTGCTTGACGGGTAATTGAATTTTCCGGAAGCATTGTTCCTCAAAACCTTTTTCCCTATAAGTCGGACCCGTTTTTCAAAGAAACATTTTTAGCGGTTGGACTCAGTTCTTGGTAACTAAATTAGGCTTGCCGCTGATGCCTGGCAACCGATTGAGGAAAAATGACCATCCCCAATTTCGTGTTTCACGAATTTGTGGTGTTCCGAACATCGCTTTTATTTTAGCAGGAACACTTTTCGACCAAACGGAGCTCAGTAGGATTCACAAACGTATTTACTCGTATAGGAAACAATTGCTACCGTAATACGCACACATAACTTGGGAGAGATCTGGCATAGATTTGCTCATGGAAAATTAATGATCAACACGAGTGGCCAATTACCCCCGCCTCGTCAAAGAAAAAAATCATCACCAGATTTCTCGAGCCTCTATGAATTGATGCTCGATTTAGAGACTTTAGTGGCAACCTGCATCAAGAAGATTCCCGTATATCAAAATATATCAAGGTATATCAAATATCAAGATATATTTTTTATTTATTTCAACGTTTGGTTTATTTTAACATTCCAATGACAATACAATCATTATTTTTCACCAAACGCGAATTTTGTAGGCCTTCGCGTTGTATAAACAATATTTGAAGGTCCACCAATATGCAATACCGAAGAAAGAAAAGGATTTCGAAACAGACTCATCTTGACAGTCGATGTTCACTGAAGTGATGTAGCCAGTGGAATAACCTAACAGAATCTCAAATACAGAGTTTGATAAAATAGAGCAACCCAATCTTGTCCTGAGCCGGTCTTCTGACCCCCGCCACAGGCCCCGTCCCCCGGGGCTGCTTGCGTAAAAAAAGTCTATTAAGGAGGTTCACCTCTGATTGAACATGTTTAAACCACCCCAGGTAGGAGACCTGGATATTTTGCCTAACCTAGGCTGCTTAGGAAAGGCAGATATGTTATCATATATCTTGTCAGTCCTGATATCTTACAGGTACGAGTCATGATATAACTTCTATTCCAAAAGGAGGCGTGTAAAGGAACTTCTCTCGCCCGAAAAATTACGAAGGTATCGGCTGGAATCGAAACCGCGACCACGTTTTACGAGGAAAACACGCTATCCTCTCGACTCGACACGTGTCTGGTTGCGGGTAAATATTGTAAGTGTAAATGTGATTTTAGGCGCTAAGAGAAAATGCTATTTTTAAGAACGAAACGGACGCAGTGAAATATTGTTTTTCAAGACGCTATCGCAAAAATATTTAAAAAAAAATTGAATCACGCTCAAGTTTTACATGAAAAAAAGAAAAGGTCTAAATGATATCGAAATAATTCAAAGTTAAATAGTTAAGCGTAAGGGATAATCGAAATTGCGATTCGGCAGAATTGATGACACAAGCATGTTGTTAACACCCAACACATTAGCGAAAAGTAGCGGCTAATGCGTTGCGCGTGGCTTCTTCTCTTCACACCTGGTAATAGCAATACATAGACTATCAGTAAAATATACAGTACACACATTATCTCATGATCAAATAAAGCATCGACGATGTTGCGCCGAACGCATCAAAAAGTAATAAGGAAAAACTACTGTATGTATCCAGAGCGCGTCCATAAGCAGCAGGAGGCGATTCTTGTAGGAAAAAATCCCCTACACGGAGTGTTGAAACATTTTTGTGTGGAAGTGTTGCGGTATTTTTGAGGGCTGCCCGTTCTTCGTAATCTAAAATCTATATATCGCATTGGCATCATGTCCCGCTAAATTATCGATGCGGCTCGGTTCCCGATATTGCATCACTCCCGTCTAGACGAAATACGAGTATTTTTGGCTTATATAGGAAGGAATATACGTGTTGATAATGTGTCTGCACTGACTTAACTCAGTTTTTTTGGTTTACGTGCGGCGGTGTCCTGATTTCCAGCTGCCTTTCGGAGATCGTCAATATATAATGGGCATAGCTGATGACAGCCACTATCTATACCCGGAGCAACACAGGCATGGCTCATGTCGTTTCGAATCGTGTGTTTAAAATGCAGTGTATTGCTTTTGATATTGAGGTGGTGTGAAAATGAAATATGATTGTTCGGTAGAAGTCGCAGTGAATGCCACATTTTAAAGGAATCGTAGTCAAAATATCAACAATACTGTTTCCATTTTTTTAGCCGAATATCTCTGGTTCACTTTGCCCAGGCTCAATGCGTCCCCCAGTATGTTGTGTGCTGATAGGATCTGCCAATAATGGCATGTAGCTGCTCTTATTTTTGCTCTCAATGTTATAAGTTAAGGCCAACAATAAGGCTTCTTATCGTGCACGCTGCCAAAAAATGCAAGACTGTTTGACACTTGGTGAGTGAAATATTCTCTTTCCGTGATGTAGGAACAGCGGTGACAAAACCCAAGTACTAGTTTCCCATAACTTTCTAAATTCACTATTCGCCTCAAAATGACAAATGACTACACTGCTATAGTCGTTTGTCATTATATTGCAAAGTCCAGTCGATATATCACAGTACAACTTTGTACTGATCGCATCATTTAGACGAGGAAGATAGCTTTCACATTGAACCCAATAAAACTATAGGTCATGACTATACGAGTACAAAACAAATGACACACCATATAGGGGAGTAGCAGAATGAATTCATTTATGCGATTATTCCAACGTCAACATGATATGTTTACGATACTTTTACTCGTGTACAAAAGTCTTAATTGTTTGGGGAGGGTGAAACTAGTGGAATTTTTATCGAAATGATCGTTTACGAACCTACCGTCGACACACGTCACGGACAATATTGCAAGATCATTATAAATTATGTTAGCTTTCGGCATTTTATAAACAGACAAGCTTGGAACATGCCATTGGTGGGGGGGGGCACGAAGTCTGGTTTGCTCATCCGTAATTTGAACTATCTAATCTCTGGCCGACCACCCATATCCAATCAAGTTTAATGGCGTCAATATCCGTTTTAAATTGACTATGCGCTCGTTTGTTGTAGCAAACGTTCAAATTTCAACATTGGCTGTCTTTTCTTGGTTTTCTACGGGCAAGACTAGTCAAACATCTTCAGCATTCATAGGGCAAGACCGGGACAGGGAGAAGAATATTGTCTCGTCTTAAGCGAAATCGTAACACCAATGCAGGTGCCTAATCACAAAAATAGTTTGCAGATTAATCATCATCGTACATCTGTTTAAATGTGACACGCGCACGCGAGCCAAATAAAAATTATATAGATGGCGCAGTCTCAATGTTCAAAACACGATTAAGATCAGCGGAGCCCACTTGTACATATTCATGAGCCCCCGTACCTATGATCCACAGATACACAAATTGACCGATCGAACTGATAAACTTGCGTCTGATATCGATACTCCTGTGTGGAGGGAGAATCGAAATCTGGGTAACGGTGAAATATTTCTACTTCGTCATGCAAATCACTCTTGGCACTTTAAACATCGGTTCGCCAATACAGGAGTTTCTTAAAAAAGGAAATATACCTTAGATTCTTTAGAAATTGAAATCACTGTGTTTTTCGGATTATTCCATTTCTGACACGAAACTTTTCCACAAAATGCGTGTCAGGAGTCATTTCTGGTGTAGGTAGGTCTCAGGAAGATATTATATGTGCCCATCCTGCAAGAAAATGTGCCCCAAGCGATACTTACCTAATTTGACAGCAGCACCGCCGCGATATTTGCACGCATTCTGCCTGGGGAATTTTCCCTCGCTATTGTCTCAAACTACGCGCGTACATCGTATACATACACGAAGGCGCAAACAGAAAAAAGCGTCCTGTTTCGGATTTGTGCCCATCAGCCATCAGCACAGCGAATGGCAAATGTGGACAAATTGATCGTTTGCCTGTTGTTTTGCGGGAAGAGAAAGGTTCCACGGAATATGTTTCTTGTTTGTGCCTTGTGGAGAGAAGACCCCATATCTCACAAGACATTTAAGTAAATGGCCCACGTCTTGTATGCGTGGGCTTCTATAGACGAGTGACAGATTATAATGTGGGGGCGAGACTACTCTGGAGGTATCCCTCCTAAGATCCTAGCCGTCGAATAGCTAATAGTTGTCATAAACTTGTAAAAAAAAATACGGTACATATTTTTTAAGTTACAGACTTTCGCTGATATTAATCTATCTCCACGGGATGTATGATGGCCGCTAGTGGTCCTAATGTTGGAATGAGTAACTAGGTTATGCATGTTATTGTATAAAATCCTGTGGCTATCTACTGAAAAATAGAGGAACACATAAGGTAATCAATTTTTAAATTTGCGTAGTGATTACATTTAATTTTAACCACTGATATTTCAAGATATTAAAAGTCGATCAAAAAATAATTGTCAATACAATTCAGTGCAAAAATTGACCAATTGACAATTTTTCTTTAAGTACGAGAAGTTTCTATATTTGCATCGATAAAAAATTGTCTGAACGACATTACTGATAACAGTGAAAATATAAAATGGGTCTCAGAGAGATATGGCGATGCGGCGCATGTAAATAGTATGGAACAAAAAACATGCTCCCATCAATTAATTGTGTTCCAAAAGGTGTCATCACCTACATAGTGCTCCGCCTAGATCTACATTATGTGTACAAGCGAATCTACATTATGGGCACTGGCGGTGCACGATATTAAGTGAATTTACGATGAAAATTAATGTGACGTTTTGGTTTTTGACGATGAAGTACATTAATGCTCGGCGCTGATTCATTGATTTTTCTGCCCTAACGCTGGCATGCGGCACACTATGATGTAGCCTATGGGGCCGTAGAAACAATATACAATCATG
Organism: Mycogona germanica; assembly: GCA_034698785.1. NCBI lineage: Eukaryota > Metazoa > Arthropoda > Diplopoda > Chordeumatida > Chordeumatidae > Mycogona > Mycogona germanica. The sequence goes on from JAQGBY010001074.1 coordinate 26,790, forward strand.
TTTTGTGTAGACATGTACAGCATACCATCAAGCGTTTGTATAAGATGGCGATTCCCGTAAGCAATTTAGTCCCACTTCATCAATATCACGGACTTGTAGATATTAAGTGGACGATAAATGTGTGATATTAATGACTAAATAATAATAATGATAAATGGAAAAGTAAAATGGAACTGAGTAATTATTTTATAAGGTCGAGAAAACTGCACTTTCTTTGTTGGTAATGTTGAAAAAAATAGGAGTATGCTTTAATGAATGGACAACGACAAGAAAAGATTGATTCTTACAGCAAAACTGTCAATCCCAACCTAGCAACCCAGTAAAGAAAATTTAAATTTCGTCAAGACTAAGGATATTTTAATGAACAGATGATTAAAAAAATTAGAAAACAATTGATTTCCGAAATTCAAGAAAATTATTTTGTAAAAGTAGAGTCCAAGTTTCCAATCCTTATCAAAGTTTTGCGTTTTATTAGCAGCGATTTTCATTTAAATTAGCAATGAATGTTCAAATGTTCAAATTAGCAAAGATCGGCAAAAGCATGATGTTACTTACCACCAGTCTTCTGAGCGTGTATTCAATTTTTACAGTACATGCGCCTCAATCGTCAATAAGCTTAAATGGATACCCCATGTACATAGAGTTTACTTTGGCGGTGGATGTCAGTCTTGTGAGAATGTAAGAAATACATGTACTCACATCCATTCATCGCCCGGTGTAAGCAGTCGATCTCTTGGCTCACATTGTGCAGTAAGCAGATCGCAAAAAATACTTGTTCTTCACATACTTTTGAAATCCCCGACTAAACGAGCCGCTTTTCTTGAATGTTTTATCCTAAAAAGATCCTTTGAAACGTTTCACTGAAATAGAAAATCGGGATAACCCATTAAAAAATGTTGAAATGCGCTTTGCATTAAATACTCGTAGATGGCATTAAAAATGGAGTCAACAATTTGCCAACCTTTTGACGGTCATTTTTATGAGGCAGCCAATGCCACCACACAATTGTACCGATATGCGCGACACTATCGATACTCGGAATATGTCAATATTCGAAAGTAGTATTGAAATTGAATCTTAAAAAATGCTCAATGACAATTTTTATTTTCATTTCCTGGAAATACTAATATTGATTACCCAATCAATGCTTTCCAGTCAACAGATATGTGACCAAAAAATTAAAATATTAACTCGAAACGAAAAAACTGGACTTGCATGATCTGAACTCGCCAGAGTTTCCTTTATTATTGCTCCTTATTATAAAAGGGGCTCTGATTTTCATCCTCTCAGGTTGCCCTCCAGCGATGGCATAGTGTCTGTTGTTCAGTGTTTTTTGTTTATTTCTCGAGAGACGACGAGCCAGTGATAAACTGCCTCGCATTTGCCCTGCGGATAAATATTATAAGCTCGTATATAGAGTACAGTACATGTATATATACTGTACATGTACATAATAGCGCACACTATTTTTATTTGTTGGTTTTTGCGGACCGAGCGAGGTGGGGACGCGTTGAACATGCCGGATGAGATTGATCATATGTACTATGATCAGCCGTTGCTACACAGTACTCTTTGTTTGCGGGGTGGAACTGCGGAGGCTTCCAAACTTTGTGCAACCGATTCCTGGGTCTCAAATGTCAAGTAACTGAACTGTGATTTTATCCGTAGAATCATTTTTTTTCATTTTTAAATATCGTCCATCGATTACACCGTCTCACTAGTTGTTGTGAAGATCTTACCCAGTCACTTTTTCTATGTTTCCACTGTGCATGTAATGAACGGAAGTTAAAAAAAAAAAGTTAACTAAAACTATGAAGGAGACAAGTTAATATTCATTTGAGAATGGATTCTGGGAGTTGTTTCATTAGGGTGAGCTGCAGGTGGCGCCTCAAGTTTCAGTAGCGTTGCTCGTGTTTTTTGTATTCCGATGTGTTTCCGAAATAATAATAATTCTAGAATTTTCAATTAAGTTGCATGAAATGAAAACCTATGTTGCCGCTAACTTTAGCCGCCGAACGACATTTTTCTCCCATTGGATCACAATGGAAACAGATGTTCGGGAAAAATTCACAGCGCAGCTTCTCCAAAAATTGTCGGACAAATTGATTGTGTAGAGAAAAGATCGATTTACATTAAAAATATAATTAATTTATCCCAGCTGCTCGAAAAGATATATTTATTTTTATCAGTGCTGCCGCTTGAACATTGTTTTCGCCAGATCTGGTGAATAGCATTTCCCGAATTTCAGTTATTAGTAGAATTCCAAATTAAGAAGGAAATACTGTTTCAATTCTCAACTAATTTGCGTTTTAAACTGTCAAAAGTTTGATACGCTTAATTGACTTAATGGCACGAAAAATCTTCATTTCGTCTAGCGTGATTACGTGTGACGATTTCGACGTAAAAAAGACGGTGTTCCATTAGTAAAAGAATATTTCATTTTTGATAACAATCATTATTTTCTATCTGGTGCACAAAGTGGATGCGTATTCCGCAGAAACATATTTTGGGTGCATAGTGGCTTATCTTCTCAGCAATTTTTTCATTTATTTAGTAGGCAAAGACTCACAGACCATCATCCCATATTTGCGAGTTCGCCTGTATACAAACAACACCTCTGGTTCGATGACTGCGAAATGGTGATGGCATTCGTGTCGGCACATAATTGAATAGTTCCGCGATGCGATCTCTGTATATGTGTGTGCATGAGAATTTACTGTATATTTGGCCACGCGCGGACGCTGGTTGACGTGTGTGCATGCTCAGCGCTCGCGCCAGAGAATTTTTGTCGGTCGCGTGTCGGCGTACGCGCGGCATCGCGATGAAAAACAATAGCCGGGCTCGCGTGATGGTGGTGAAGCCCCGGGATAGATCCCCCCCCTCTATGGCGTAGACGCGGTGCGATTGCCATATCCTCATGAGTCCCGTTTAGACAGATGAGCCACTGTAGAACAAAAAGAGATGCGCGAATCTATGGTCACGAAATGTGGCGTCGGGCACTCGTTAAAAAATAGAGTTGTTTGAAAACAAATATATATTTTTATTTTATCATTTTTGTTTATTTTCGTGGCGACTATTAGGGAAAGAAAGATTGCCACCTTCAGTGTACGTTTCAGAACATGAGAACATGAGCGGAACAGGCTTGTTTTAAATATGTATGCCAAGTGACGTGTGAGTTTTGATGCATATTGTGCAAAGTGTCTGCTTATACCTACATTGCGTGACCGCGGAAGTGACATGGGGGTTCATTTGCGCCAAGTAGAAGCACTCTCCGCTTTCTGGAACTACAAAAAACAGTTTTCCGTCATAGTTCCAGCTGGCATTGATGGAGAAAACGGGTTGAGCGCACAAATAACAGAGAGAACGTAGAAAGGATTTAGTGAAATGAAAAGGACCGGAGAACATGCGTGTGTGAATGAAAATAAAGAATTGGGTGGAGGCGAGTGTGCATGTTGCCGTACAATGGATCCGAAATTCGTCTGTTTCGGAAAGGTGTCATGATGAAAAAGCCACAAGCAAATTAGAGGGTAGAAAGAACTCTCGGTGCGCGGAGGGCTGCGGCGCTTCTTTTGCTCACTCGCATCCATTCCCGTCGGGAGTTTACCTGAATCCGTAGCGTGCTGCGGTTTTTTCTTCTGATTTCCACGATCCATTCATTCCTACGTTGTCTGTAAGTGCATTAATGTGTCCCCACAGCATCTTTCACTCTAACTCGCCAGTCTTATCGTTTTCCTCCGCTATGTCATCAACCAATTTTCTGCCAGAGATGGCTTCGGATATAGGTGTCAATAGTTCTGAATCACATTTCCATTTGAGAAAAAAATATATTTGCTCTCAAATTTTAAAAATTATCTTTTTCATAAACTTGTGAATTTCGAAGTCGCGTAAGAAAAAATAATTATCATTCTCGCAACCATGTATGTTGCAAGTATTGAATACTTGCATCGAACATTTATGTCAAGTTTATAAACAAATATTTATTACTATTATTATTATTATTTAAATGTCGATGTCTCATCTGAAATTTTTTAATTGATATGAAGTTCAGTTCATATCTGTTTGAATGAGATTTTGTTTTTTACACTACAAGACTGGGTATAATAGACGTTTGAGTGTACATGAATCACAGATACTTGGCACCTCATCGTACATTATATAAATAGACAAACTGGTGTTTGGCTAACATTACTGAATTATACAGGGGGGTATGTAGAGGGGAGCTTCGTTAATTTCCCTACTGCTTACGGCCCGCAAGTGTACAATCAAGCGTTGGTATGCCAGACGTGCACGAAGCAGCAAGCACTCGCTTGTCATTTTGTTGCTCTGGTTTGAAGCACCAGTGATCGATGCCGCGACTAACGTCAGCCCACCGCTCCTGTCATGATGCTGTACGCATGCCGACATGGTAAAATGAACGTTGCTGTGAATACAAATTCAAACGAAAAATAAAAATGTATTAAAAAAAAAGATTTCTGTAAAAGAAAACGGGAGGGATCTGGTGCGGTACTAAGTTGGATCAATTTATATTTGAGAAATGCCCATTGATCTCCCGCTAGCTACCAAAATTACAAAATTACATAAAAATATATTTTGAAAGAAAAATATTATTTTCTTACAAATGTATGGCATGGCAATGGGTTCAATCTCAATATTTGTAAATATAAATTAATTTTATTAATAATATAATAGGAAGAAGAACGTCTGGATTATTTTAAATAAAAATATTCCCAATTATTCTTCTAAAAAGATATCGCCAACTCTTGTTCGTCTTTTTTCGTCCGGTCTGTCCCGTGCACAACCCCCATTTTTATTAAAATTAATTTTATGTGTGGGGGATCGCAAACTCGTTGCCTACTGTTTCGTTACCGCTCCGATCCCGTTACTGTGCCAATCAAAATGTGGTAATATTCATTATGTACGAGATTTCCATCGAATCTGCTCGACGGGGAGAAAAAAGTTGTTTTGATCAACTGGAAGCAATTAACCGTGACTGCAGTGTACGGATCCAAAGAAATTAGATTCTTGATACATTATTAATGTGGTGTTTCTTTTTTTCGAACTCGCTAGGTGACATTTCATTACCGTTCCTTTGACGATTCTACACGTACATGAATGTAGAACCAAATTAATGAGGTGCGAGCCTAACAGTCTTGAAAATAAAAATGCGTTAGAAATAGTAAATCAATCGGCAGCCTTTTATTATTTATTGGAAATTCTCTGTCTTTTGGGTGCACATCATCGTTACATTAATGCAAATGATACATTTTTTTAGAAATAAATGTCCGTTTAATCTATCAAATCAACATTATGCCTTGGTCTACTTAAGGAATTTTATGATTCTCCCTCTTCTGAACTGTCTGAGTTAGCGTAAGTGGGTTGGCGTGTAAAAATAACGTTTAATCGGTGGCGTGTGTGTTGATGTAACTCGCGCACTCCTGCTCACTTTCGTTTCTGGAATCAAATGATCAGCGATGCTAACGTTAGAACTTGTATACATTTCTTCGAGTTCCGATTACCCTCGTCAATTATAGGGAGCTTGAACTTTTTTATTCTTAATTTATTCAGTAATTATCGTCTTTATATACGTGCCGTGAGATGTTAGCGTACGCAATCGAGGTGGTGGGGAATGGGGCGGTGGGTGGCAAGGAGGGGTGTGGAGATGGTGAACGAGTTCAGACCTTCATAATCTCTATACGAGTTAATGTGCAATGTACATGAAGGTCCTCCTGAGATCCATTGAACGTCTTGTGTTGCTTTCGTGCAACAACTCTAACGAACACACGGATTAGTGTGACGATAATATGAAATACATCTGAGGTCTATGAAATCCGTATCCCGCGTATTTTGCTCGAACGCCATCTAGCGAGCATGATTAAAAAATCTGTCCATTGCGCCTATTCAACATTCCGCGAAACAAAATGAGGCAGGTGCAAGCAAGGGGGCGTTAAGACATTGGAACAAAATCGGCTAGCACCAGAAAACGAGAATTAAAAATAAAATACTGTGCCCATCTCATCAAATGTGAATAAGGGGTTAAAATTTGTGAAACATGGGCAACAATCCGCGCAAGCAGCCATTTGCAACTTTTTCTACCGCAACCACCAAAACGTTGATTTTGTTTTGTTTTTCATGTGTGTTATTTTATCACAACATAAAGTAGTGGGACATGTCTTTGTGTGATATCAAGTATATTCGATATCTTTTTAAGTCGCGTGCCTAGGTTAGTCAAAATTACCAGGAACCCACATTTTCCACTTTCCATATTTCTACTGACTGTCCTTGAGACAGGCTTAAGCA
>JAQGBY010001075.1:0-33084 GCA_034698785.1 Mycogona germanica
AGATAGCGTTTGACAAATGACCATGATATCCCTAACCATATGATAAATATCCCTATAGCGATATCTAACATTCAAATGAATAAAATCAGACAAATCCTCCTTTTTAAAATTATTCTAACTTGGTCTGCGGATAAATATTAAATTGGATAGTAATAAATGAACAAATAGCCCAGTACTTCAATGTGTATTTGTCGAATAAAGGCGTGAATGTGTCACGTTAGGGGTAACGCGATTTGAAACAGGGCGGGAAGAGTACCCGACACTTCCCTTGCCTCTCCACGTGGTAGTAGTGACCCGCGGGAAATTCAAATTGGTTGTAAATTCAAATTAGTACATAAGGTGCTCGTTCGACCTGCGCGCTTGCCAATGATTCCTGGTATTGTGGTTGGTGATGGCCCACAATATTTTTGCACAACTTCTTTACCCCTTTTCTTAGAAGGTAACGAATTCACGTGGATAGGTGAAATGATTTTGTACGCTCCTGACGAACCGGAACAGTCAGTTGGGCGCACTTCCATTTTTCTTAAATATTAATGTACTCGAATCCGTCCTAGCGCGCGCAACAAGCGGCAAACGTCACAATTGTATAAAATCAACGCAAATAATTTATTTAAAAAAGATTGGAAAAAAACACTATTTCGTGAGGTGAATGTTTATTACAAAATTAAAAATTGTGGAGATATACAATCGACTAAAAAACAATTGCCACGCTGGCGAAAACATCATTTAAAACAAATTAATGAATTAATATTCATTAATAGATACAATTTCAAATTAAAAACCTGGAATCGACGAGTGTTTTACGTGCCAAATTTCGTTTGGCGGCAAGATGATAAAAGAATACGATAACCTGTAAAGAATATTTTAATAAAAGCAACAAGAACTAAATATTTCAATAAAACATATTTTCTTCATTTTCCAAAATTTCTTCAATTTAAATTTTCAAACGTCTTCCAAAATATTACCTTATTGATAATAAAAGTTAGAATTCCTGCCAACACAAAATCGCTTGACGCCAAATCGAGCGAGATAAACAAGAGAAGGTCAAATAATGTGAGCGTGAACTCGTGGCCACAAAGCAGAGCTGCATCGTATGAGTGACCGTTGTCTGTAATTAGATAAAAACAATTGAAAACCGAAATAAATCTTACCAAAAAAACATTACGCCACACTGATTTGAAATTTGACAAAGCTTGCGTTCTAGTCCAACCTATATAAAAGAACCCCTTCTCAATCGGATCCTGAAATTCGATGTCCATTACATTTTCGGTGAAGAGCTTGTCTTTGACAATGTAGTCAAGATCCCGGAGTGCCTATAAAAACAAATAAAAACTCTTGTATGAATGAAGTGATCATTTAAAATTAGAGCGATTTTGAAAGAATTGTGTCAGACCATTTTGGCAACATTATTAGAAATGGATACTTACGTGCTCCAAAAATGAGGCAAAAAACCGGTTCATTGTTTGATAGGCCAGAATACTCCTCTCGATTCCCGTAGCTGCAACACCAACACCTGGTCCTGTCAATCAAAATAAATAACTAACGTAATAATTAATTGCATAATCGCGACCAAAGAACCTTTGAGAACAAAAGTACACTAAACTTTTTAAAAAATTAGGTTTCGCACAGTTAAAAAAATATTAAAATGCATTTTACCCGAATGGGATGTCGGTAGGCGACCAGGGGTCCGAGATCCCTGAACCAGAGGTGTCAACACGTGATCGTAGTACGACCGCAGTTTTGCCGGAATCGCCATTTGGAAAGTCTGGTGTTCGCTGTTGGGCAAGAGACCTCGTTGGCTGCACAGATTGTCCTAGAGATTGGTATACGATCAAGTCATAAATATTGCTCCGTAATATAAATAAACAAAATAAAATGGAAACACGGGTACGTACCTCCTCCCGTCGCAGCTGCTCGTGGATAGATTTCATATCCGTGTCTGCGAATCCGTGAACAGAGCGACCGTGGATGTAGTGGCCGTATTGGTGAGACGTCAAAAGAATGACACTAATCTGTGAGCAGCGTCAGAAAATTATGGAAATTTATTGTGCAGAAATAGACAATTTCCTGTTCATTCATTAATTAATTTCCTATTTGAATAACGATTTCACTCCTCATGCAAAATTTAAAGAGACATAAAACGGCGAGCAATAAAGCCTATTGTTAAAAAAATAAACCATTTTTATATTCCAAAAATGTGTTAAAAAATCTAAAGAAACTAAAATCTCACACCACTAAATAATGTCTAGAATCTTGCAACGCTATTAACCGACGCATTAGATAACGAATCCTACGTACATTGCTTATTGAGCAGAGATCCACAAATTGCTTGATTTTGTCTTCAATGAATGGCTCATAGAGATAGGACGTAAAAATCCACTATAACAGACAATAAATAACGTCGTAAATGAATTATACAAGATCGGCACAATTTCTAGTTTGGAAATATTATCGTGTGTAGATTACCTGCACAATGGCAACAATCAAATACACAGCGATTCCGACTGCCAATCTACAGGTAACACTGGCTGGACTCTGGTAAGTATCGGTGGACTGGGAGAAATTCGAACTCGAATCGGAGCTTGCGAGATTCTCGAATCCGACAACCTTGAACACAAATCAGAATTTCATAGGATGTGAGCGAACCGTTATCCAATGTATTTCTAAACCCAAGCCATGAATTGAATTTGTTACCTTGAGAAAAAAGAGGGATGCCAAAATCTGCAATCCCAAACTGATTTTCCTGGTGGTTTGCAGTTCGGCCCATTCATTGACCACAAGATAAGTCCTCCAGATGCTGACGGAGGAACTGGGCCCGTCGTCCTTGTCGCCAGCGCTACCTTCCGTTGAGGTGGCCACGGGACGAGACAGGGTGCGTTTGGCACGAGGCCTTTCCCAATCCATAAAGAAAATATCGCACATCGTTTGGACAACCATAATGTGGAACAAGTGGACCAACTGAAAACATTGTTAAAGTTAGGAAATGATTAGCTACTTTTACCTTTTCAAAAAGACATTTCAATTTTTTATTTTGACATTAGCATTTCTTTACAAATACTTTCATATCGTTTCTAATATTCTACCTCATAGTTCCCCGTTACTTCCATTCGAATAACTCAATTGTGTGTTTCTCAAAATACTAATTAAAGTTTATTCCTACCTTTAGAAAAAATGCGATCACCACAAAAACAATAAAAGAGTACTCCTGATCGGCCGATGGTAAAACAACAAAAGCGGCGTCTTGATTCTGGCGAAAAGAAGTGAACAATTAATATCGCCGTAAATTTGACAAACGTTTTCGCATTAAAATCAGCGCAGATTGGTTAGCAATCTAACCTTACCTTGAAAACTATAAAAGTGTAAAGGCAGGTGAAAAAGGTCACAGTCAAGAAGACGGTCGCAAGATTTCCGCTAGTGTACAAAACTAACTTCACCAATGCCTATAAGAGATACATATTTTATTCAGATTATTCCGATTCACAAAAAATGAATTGCTAAACGTTCAACAAATTATATACGGATTTCTCACAATGATATCGATTCCAAGGCGTCCAGATCGCTTGGACCACGACCACGTCTGAATTGCCGAATACAGGATGGCAAAAGCACTCAGAACTCCCATTGCAATCTGAAATTACAGTTTCTAGTGTTACATTGAAAAAAAATATTTTTGAATTATGCAACTTGAATATAATGCTGATTTATGGAGAAGGTGATGACAACGTTTACCGAAAAATTTCTTTCCTCTTTAGTTTGGTCCATTTCGTAATTCACCGAGAAAGATATCTAGCATATATTAAATGTGACATACAAATTCAAAATAATCAATAAACAAAAATTATTTTACTCGTGATCAATACAGTGTAATTACTTAATGCTGAAAAATTGAATATTTGCATGGTACATTGTTAAAATTATGTTGTTTTTTCTCACACATAAACTAAAAAATAAGTGCCCTACCGAAACATCTTTATTGGCCAGGTAATCATCCAGCGATGCTTCGCCATAATCAATCGAAATAAGTGGTGGATATATTTTGCTTGCCTCGTTAGACGATCGGTACATTACGATTCTATGAAACGTCGTAAGCAAATAAATAGGGTCTTGAACTGGACGCTCTATTATTTTCCAAGAATTTGTTTAATTCAATCAAATCCATATCAACCTTATTCTAATGTCCTTTGCGTATCGGATCATACTTGGCGATGCTGGAGCATCATGGCAGGGGGACCTGCCACTTGCGCTGTCGATGAGGAAAAAACGCCGAACAAATTTCCACCTACTTGAAGAACCTGAACACAATGTTAACAGGTATATTAACTTTGGGAAAATGCACGAAAACGAAATTGCAAAATTGCAACCAATATTGCTATTAATCGTGGCGGAATAATCATAAATATTCAAATAACTGTTTAACAGTTAATTGTTCTAATAATGCTTGAAACAAATTGTAATGACCAATCTGCTCGAATACAAGTAAATGTCGTATATGAAACCACATTTCCAATTCTAAAACATAATCAGTTTAGAAATTAATATATATATATTTTTTTTTCTTTGAATTCACTGAAGTGACGGATCACAACAGGAAGATTCTGTACCCCTCTCAGTGCTTAGGCACTTTGTGAGAGGCACATTTTCACCAGTACCCCGGCCAGAGCCGCGCCGGGAATCGAACCCGGGACCGCCGAACCACAGACAGTCGCTTAACCAACTGCGCCACGACGGGACGTACTATCGATTCTATAAATCCATCCATGGATCAAATCATTACATTCTTACCACGATTGACTTCTTCGTTATTTTCGGCATAATTTTTCACCAAAACAGGAACAGCATAGAGAGTTGGAGAGCTTCCGTCACCATTATAAAATATATCTTAGCAATCACACATGAATTAAGGACATAACTGCTCAAAAGCGCCAACGAAATTTGCAAGGTTCAAAAATTCAAGGATACAGGGATCGTGAAAAACGGTGTCTTTGAACGACCACAACTGTTTTACAGGCACGATACACTAAACACCAATTTACAAAATCAATTAGACTGGTAGATTAATAATTATCACATCAATTAATTAATTCAATGAGTAATCGTTCATTTGTTTTGGCATGTACGGCAAATTTATAAATAGATATTTATTGTGACTTGTCCTACCGATCGCTGATAAAGTTTTCCAAAATAAAATGCTTCATCCAGAATTGCAAATGGACCTTCGCAGAGCTGAATAAACGAATCAGATGAACAGAAAAAGTGTCATTAATTGAAATTGCCAATCAATGTGTTAGGAATGACCTGTGCAATTCATACTTAATATGCTCTATATTTCTTGTGCAAGAGCTATTTTTTAAAAATAAAATACATCGACTAATTTTCTACACGATTGTAATGTGCGCAAAATGGTGCATTTGCAGGATGTGAAACACATATCTCCGCCAATACTCTGGATCGAACGACCGAGTGCCCGCACCGGAAATGGAACTAGAGACCAATACCGTCGATTGGCGTACCTGCCAGGTGTCGCCTTGGACTGGTTGGAGATCCAAAAATCTTCCATCTAGACTGTAGGTGGCAGTTGTGAAATTTAACCTTGACTTCTAAAAATAATAACGAGGATTTGACAAATATCAATACAGGAATTACTACCAGACGTAAATTCGTTCACAGTAGCAATGCAATCCGATGAAACTCACCGGCGAGCTCCTCTTGAAACTGAACAGGGTATCGACGTCCTTTTTATGGAGTGTCTCCTCTATGCTGTCACTCAGATAATAGAGCCAGGGGACGGTTGGTGGTAAATGAATGGGACCAGAGGTGGCGCCCCCTGCGGCGGCTGCGAGTTTCAAGTAATGGAAGCACGCGTTTGGTCTCTCTCCCACATAGCGGTAGTGGAGCAAAACGCACAGGTTGGCGAGCAGCTGACAAGCGCTTACATTTCGGTGGATCTAATTAAATATATGATTCAGACCACAATTTCAGATATACTCTTCTGCACTATTTCATTCCTATTGTTCCAGTCTGAAATACTTAGACAACAAGCAGAACACAAAATGCACCTCTGTGCACATTTAACAATATCGCTCGTTGTAACAAACAGGATACATTTCTTCGTCTGTGCTCATGCTTCTTGTACAAGTTTCTTTCACCAGTAACTCATTTTCGTTCCATTTGCAAGTTAGTACAGATTCGAAAGCCATATTTGAGTGCAGTTAATAAAAACATCAGTGGTGGAAATCAAATGTTTCTACGAAAAGTAAGTGCGTACCGAGCACATTCCGATAGCAGCTCGAGCGTTATGGCAAAAGTAGGTTGATTCCAACTCAACTGACTGTAAATAAATAATAACGCCATTAATAATGCCAAATAATAACGACAGGGCACAACACCATGGACAAACGGCAAAGATGGAAATAAACAAATCTTACTTCATATTTGACACTGTATAGCGAAGGCACGTCGGCTAGAGTACTCAAATCTGTTTTCTCGAAGCATAAACCGCCAACCTTTGAGTAAAATATAAAAAATAATTAAATTACTCAACAAACTCATTAGTCTTTTGGCGCTCGAGTTATCAGTCATGTTTACAGACCAGTTCATGTGTGGTCTGCGGGCAGTTACAGGAGCGTCTTCCAGCTAGTAGAGGGTCCAGACAACCTACACACCTGAAAGAATCAAATTATAGTTTTTTGCTTCTCTAATTTATTTTCGAATGAAACTTGAAACGTAAAAATAAATTGAGTATGTACCTTTGTCCACTGGAATCAGGCTGAGTCCCCGAAACACATGTAACACAATTAAAAATAGACTGGGAACCATTTAAATGGCGATCCACTATCAATATAAGAACACAGAACATTAGCAAAAATATTTAACAATTAACCAGCCGTCTGTTCTAAATAATCAAATATATTTAAACCTGCAATTTGTCCGGGGCCACACTTCGCACATGTCAGAGTGGCGTTCTGATACGAATTCTTATCACTGCACTCGATGCATGCTTTCCCATCGAGCGATGCGACCTACGTCATCGAATGAAAAATAAAGTGATCTAGGGCACGACAAGAATAAGGAATATATATATATTTTTTAAAATCTATTAAGATTTGAACACGGGAGACTAGGGAATCAACCAAATTATTTTCTTATTTTAACGGTCGAACAACTTACGTTGTGCGACGAGCAGAGCTGGCACACAGGCAAAGAATATGAATAATTTGCAAGTTTGGTCCCAGGTTTACAGACGCACGAAAAACCTAAATTCAAAGACACCAAATTGGCATATACGTGAATGAACCCCAAATTACAACTGAATTAGTCATTATGGCGATTTACGTAGTAGCAGGAAAGTGGGATTCGAGCTTAAAACAAGTAATACTGTGATGAGGTATGTTGTGGTGAACACATACAATGTTACATTATCCTTATTGATTTTGAATCCCACGTTAAAAAAAAGTTCAAAAAATCGAAAGTGATAACAAGTCACAAATTACCTTCAGAATCCGGCGTCTGAATCCCAGATTGTTCGCTATTAAGCCCGCACTTCGAACATCTCAGGCGAGTGGTGTCGTAATAGCTCACCTGATTTGCACACTCATTCGGTTGAACATAAACGCTGGAATGAGTTTCACATCGAGCATTTCGAAGCACGAAAATAGCAATTAAACTCAAGAAATAAACACAATTTTGATTAGCCATTGCATGTTTCTTTGGCCGCCATTACTGTAGTAGTGCAGTTTCCAATTACCAACTCACAGTGCTGCCAATTACCAACTCTTTTAATTCCTGATTTGTGCTTGACTAGCCGACTAAAAATAGCTAAAAGTTTGACGGCATAATCCGAAACTTAGTGAAAAACTAATAAAACACCGTATAAGAAGTTTGCTTGGACTGCAATCAAGAATCAGCAACAAGATCGTCAATAAACTAAGTTTACATATAATCTTCAAATTCTTTATTATTCGTGAAGATCAGATTTAAACTTTGTTTATCGACGATCTTGTTGCCGATTCTTGATTGCAGTCCAAGCAATCATCTTATATCGGTTCAATATCTACTACTAGTGAAAAACGACGAAAGGAATGATTAACAAATAAGGCATATAAATCGAGTGGTGGCAATTGTAAATTATTCAAATTTCGCGGATAATGAGTAGCGTGGTCAGCCAACGAGATTCTTACAAATATCATTCATCTCGTCGCTCTTCACTGTAACTTCCAAATTATGCCGCTAAACTATAGTGATAGTAAAACCGAATAGTGTAGTTTCAACTACAAAGCAGTTTTCCTCAAGGAAACCAATTATTCACACTACGAAAATAAAATGATCAAACGAATTAAATGAATATCTATTTTATTTAATGATAATAAAATGGTTTATTTACAAGGCGTTTCTCTAAATGAAGTCAATGTGAATACAGCTGCTACTCAAGTAGCAAAACTAACAAATGAAAGAAAAAAAAATAACGCTCATAACAGAAAAAGTAATCTTCATCTGAATTTTTCACGGGGATAAGGGTTGCATTGCAGGAAAGGAGTGCATAAAAATTATACGATTGACGTACACAGAAAGTGATAAAACATCGGGACGAGCACAAACGAATCTGCGCACTCACAAGAATGCGCACAAGCAATTATAATTTTCATGTGCACTTTTTTTTAAATGAGTCTTTCCACCAAAGGTGTGTGGGATCGGCCCGAATTTTCGATAACCCAATAGTGACAATGAAAAAACTGCCCACTTCAACCCCACAAAAATAAATGCCAGCAGAAAAACGCTGGCCCATCCGGTAACGAGATCCGCTCTGCGGATGACGAAAATTGAACCAAAACACGTCATGCTGACAGCGGGTAGACCGCTATCTGACAATAATCAACTTCGGTAGGCAGAATCGATCTTTCGGTGGCGGAGGTGATGCTTTTTAAAAAGGTTTTACCAATGCAGGTGTCCTCTAAACAGTCAGCACTCAATGAATCTGCGCTACCGTCCTAGAGACTATCACATTGGTCGCAGTCATGGCGTCCGGAAACAGACTGTGGTAGTTGATGAGGGGTACGTACGCCGCCGTGATGATTTTACCTGCAAGAAAAAAAACCCAAGTCAGTTATCTTCTACTTTAAATAGCAATTGAATAGATTATGAAGTTGGAGGTGACGTAAACAAATTCAAAATTATCACAGTGAAGAGAAACCTAAAATTTTCAGTTTCTGCTGGCGTTAATAGTTCGGCGTGGTGACGTCAATTAAAATCCCTTGTTATTTTATATGATTTACTTTATATGAGCACAATATCGTAAACTAACTTTGGTCTACTATAATCATTTTGTAACGATTGAAAACTGTGAAATCCACCTATTCATTATCAAGCTAACTAAAAATAGGAAGGCCATGCATAAAGTGCAAGAGGTTAGAGATAATTCAGGACTAAGGCTACAGCAATTACAAGAAGCAGTTCTCGATTAGAAACAGAGATTTTATCTACAGGGTCACCAGAGGCTTGAAACGACTTGACGGCACATAGTACACCAACAACTAAATCACAGAGGTCAACTTGCCTGCAAACCATCGGCCATGTAATGCGCTGACAGAGGCGACTGCTGAGGCAATGGTGGGACACTTGACGTACACGTTGCCCTGTGGTGATGCCTTGTCCACAAAGATGTGCAGCACTCCGCCGTGCTTGTTGCACTCCTCGATGACGTCATCACGAATATCGTTGTCCCAGGTGGGATTGCTATCCCTGAACAAACGAGAGAACAAATTTGTTACAGGTCTGAAAATAATGTTTGAGACTATAAATTTTATGCTGTACATTAACTTGTCACTGGTCTTTAATCCCAACCAATTATTAGTTTATGGATTTAAGAAACTACCACAAACGATTGACTTATGGAACTCTCAGAAATAAACAAGTTGGCCCTCTGCTGCCATATTAAATAGAAATTACATGCTGCTGCAATTATGAAACAGAAAATATTGCATAGTGTTACGGTTAAATATAACACAAACAATAAAACCAAGGACGGTCGCACCACCAGTTTATCTCCTGTCATAACTGAATTGCATACGGGTCGTTGATTATTTAATTTTTTGAAAACTCTAAGCACGTACCAACAGGGGGACAGAAACGACAGTGATGGGGAAAAAACGCATGTACTCACGTAGCAAGTCGCGGATCGAACATGTTTGACAACATGAAGCACTGCGTAGCGATAGGTGGCGTGGCAACAGTCACCTGTGGCTGGGGCTGTTGCACGCCGACGGCGGCGGCAGTTGCTGCGCTCACCACCGGATGGTTGAGATTGAGCGCGTTGGCGGCGGCCACAGGAATTTCGAAGCCGGTGCCCTCTGCCAGCTTGGCCATCAGTTGTAGTCGTCCAGTGGCGCCCAGGTCGATACCAGAGCGGTCCAGATCGTCATTGTCCAGGAACGACGGACCCTGTGACATATCCGAGCGCTCGGTCACGTGACCCACCTTCATGGGGCGGCCGGCCAGTTCGAAACCGTTCAACTGCTCCAACGCCTTCTTTGCGTCCTCAGAGTCGTGGAACTGCAAATGAGTAAAACCATTGAATAAATTAAAATCTAGACATATAAGATAGATATAAATTCAATAGAATCAACATAAAATAACTAATTTGAAAAAAATCTTAGTTTTGTGAAGAGCAAAAACAGTATTTCTTTTGTGTTCATGCTGAATACGATTTGGATTCATGAACAAAGCACATTACTTCTTAAGAAGCAATACAAACCCGCCTAATTTAACTATCTTCTTTTAAGAGTTAAGACAATTTGAACCCTAGATCTTAGTTGTTCACTTCTAAGGATAGGCCCCAACCGGGGCTGCTTGTGTGAACATATTAATTGCAATCGAGGCTGATCCAGGAATATACATTATAAAACTATCAACTATTACAACATTATCGAAGACTCATTTCATTATTGGTTAATATATTTTCATTTGTTATAATATTGAGAACATTTAAAAAGTTATTGAAACCGATCGAATAATAAATTCAATCGAAATTAACAAAAATGCATGTTCAAAGAAAGAACAGAAACAATGTGCCGATCACTTGGCACCAACCCGTAAATGGTAATGTGACGGGCAGGCTTTCTAAGAGGGCAAAGTAATTTTTCCTCTAGGCACCCGTAACACTTGAATTAGAAAATGTTACTGGTTACCACGGAGGACATACAAAAATCACGAAAACGAAGTAAACATACCGAAATAAATCCGTAACCTCTTGATCGGCCTGATTCGGGATCTAGTATAAGCTGAATGTGGTCAATCTAAAAGAAGATAAAATAAAATTAATACACGCCCCCAAAATGATACTACCCAATTCAAAATTGGGAATCAGCATCATGCAAGCCATCAACAATTAGGCGAGAGAAATTTTGTGCCAATAGATCAACGCACCCGTCCAAAAGGCTCAAAAATGCCCCTGAGCATGTCCTCGGTGATGTTGAAATGAAGCGAGCCGACGTAGAGGCGCATGGGACCAGTGTTTCCTTTCTGCAGGGTGGTGGTGGCGGCCGCCGCCCGATTCTTCTCGGCTTGCGTAGGCTGGACAATGATGGGTACGCCCAACAGCTTCTGACCGTTTAAACCAATTGCCTGTAGGAACGAAAGTGGTAATAGGTCATTAGAAAACGTGACTAAATTGAGATTGTCATTCAACAACCAACGCGTTCATATAAAGAACCAGTCATTGATTTTTCTAAGTTGGTAGAGTACCGTTCCTATACCACCGAGACATTGATTTTTGTCCGGTATTTGAAATTTATTTTATTTCACTAAATACTAAGGCCGCATTTAGTGACCGGTAGTGGACCGATGGATGATTGAGCGGAAGTGAGACGTTCAGGAGGCGAACGAATCGCACCGAAACGAACTTAATCCAAGTGAACTTAATATTTGTTATCCAATAAAACAGTCCGTCAATCTTTTGCAGTTGTAAACATCAGAGAAAAAAAAACGTTGTGACAATGGTCTCCTTAATACGATGTTGAATTCAAAGAGCTGGTTAATTATGAAAAAATAGAGCTCCGATGTTCTCTTTCGATTAAGAAGTACAAAAGCAGTTATTTTCTAGTAAATCATGAAAAAGTTAATCGCAAAGAAATAACAGAAGGCAAAATTGCAATAATAGTGTGCCGAGCATTTGGCACCTGATCACCCGTGTTAGAGGCGATTAGGCTTTCTTAGAAGGCATATTAATATCTCCTCTAGGAACCAGCAACACTCATTTGGAACAGTGGCAAGTTACCTTCAAGGATTGAATCAAACAAATTGTAAAAAGAAGCGCGCAGCGAATTAAAAAAAATTGTGACACTTACCAAGGCAACCGAGTCTGGATCCCTGAACTCTATGTAGGCGATACCCTTCGATCGACGGGTCTTGTTGTCAGTTATCAGACGTACATCTCTGATCTGTGTCGGATAGAAGAAAAACGAATTTACAATCTATACATTTTCCATGTTCATCGAGGCTCAACAACGTAAAGAAAACAAATATATCTGTGAGAATAGAATATTTTTGAAATGGTGCACACCTTTCCGACGGCGGAAAAGAACTCCTCCAAATCACGGGCGCGGATTCTAGCAGATAACTGCATGCAGAATACGGTTCTGATGTCCCGCTCCTCGGGGGTCAGTTCCGGTTCCATCTGACGGCGAGTCATCGGCTCTCTGAAAAAACGAGGTAGAGTAATAAGTTAGAACCAGATCGGCGAGACGTTTAGTTCATTGAAAATCTGGTGAATTGGCACAGCCGCAGTCTGTTTTCAGTGGTAAGCAGGGTTGTCGCCAAAGCAAGATGACACATGCACCAGTCGGAGCAAGGTTATCATGGGCAGAGCAATCTGAAGTACGAAATAGAGAAAGGGCTGGCTACAAAAAATTAAAAACCATGTTTTATTTGGCCAGTCACCAGAAAAACGTTCGACAAATATGAGAAATTGAAAAATATATTCTTAAATCAAGAATTAGCATATTTATTTTTATTTGATGGCCGTTGTTACCCCCCCTCAACAATTGTTTTTTCAGAATAAAATTCCTAAGGAACAGTCGCAGTTCATAGGGAACAGTCGCAAGTCCCCGGTTTGAAAAGCCAATTTTATCAAACAAAATTGAGAAAAAATCTGCAAAAATAACGAAATTGTATATATAATTTATATAAAAAGAAGACATTGCATGCCTTAAGTGTGCCTATGCCTATGCACTAAATGCAATAAAGTGCCTATGCACATATTTTACCGACAAAAACGATTATTTTTTCTTAATAAACTGGATCAACTCACCTAATGGGGCTCTGGGAGCGGCCTCGTCGACTGCGCTCACGATCACGTCTATCCCCACGGTCGCGATCACGGCGCGGGGGCGGCGACCTCGAATAACGCCGTCGATCTCGATGCGAGTCTCGCCCATGGCTCCTGAACAAGATAGATACGTTTACAAAACAAGCAACAACACTACATGATTTCCTGTATCAAATAATAAATCCTGTCTGTAGTAATAAATTACCGCCTACTTATTCAAAAACACTCTTTAAACACCGTGAAAATTAAAATTAAAATAAAATTGATGCGGACTTATGACGTAAAGGTAGCAAAGTTAAAAACGCTACGCTGATAAAACTTGACAGCTTTTCTGCCGCAAATTCAATTATTTCGACGTCCAATCAAATCGTCAATAATCTCAAACTATAGTCAATTGTTATTTTTTTTAAAAATCCGGTTGCATGACGTTTACCTACATGGCAGTTCTAAACTACGCCAACACAACACACACGCAAAATCGCAAAGAGTAAATGTGCCACTCTGCACGCAAACAACATACAATTGTGTCTTTTCTTTCGGCACCAGACTGCCGTCAAGACACCCAGGTTTCCTATGTTAAAGAGATCATGACATTACTCTCTAAAAGTAGGGACAACTTTCTTGCCCATTATCATTAAAATACATTTCATAAATCAAGGGGATGTGGTAGTGGATCCGGGACGGAAGATTTGTGTTCCAACAATGAATAACTCGGATTGTCGCAAACGCGTTAATAATATACTATCAATTAGGATTTTTTTGAATTATTTTCAAAATTTCGCCACCGATTCTATTTAATGAAACTCTAAACTGAACTACAGAAATTCAAATGTTAGAAATCATTATAAGTTTAGGTTCAGAACTTATTCTTGTTAAATTTGGAACATTTAGTTGGTCATATCTCCTCGAAAAAGACAAAGTTTGCTCACCCTTTGCGGTGACGATCACTGCGTTCGTGGCTCCGGGAACGATCGCGACGTCGGCGGTCCTTTTCACGATCGCGATCCTTGCTGACGCTCCGGCTACGAGTGCGACTCCGCCGGCTGCGAGACTCCCGGCCACTGCGCTTGCTGGATGACGAGTGCTCATTCTCGCCGCTACTTCGTCGGCTTCTGTACAAAAAAAAAACATTTAACATACAATGTCTTGACAGTTCGAATTCCATAGTAAGTCCAAGAGCAACAATTTGATTACATTTTTTGAAACACCATCGCCTGTATTTATTCAGAGCATGCAACATTAATATTTTTTAAAAATATATTTCCGTGAATACGTGTTTTGTGGTGCTTGAGACTGGTGAATTATGACTAAGACGAACGAAGGAAATGTAAAACGAGACACACTTACCTCTTCTCTTCCTTCACTCCATTCTCCTTGGACCTCTCGACTTCCTCCTGCGGTGGTCAAAAACAGCAGTCAAGTTGGTTGGTGATCACCGGCGGGTTAGGTCATGCGATTGGGGAACGGAAGGGAAATTGCCATCGAAATGAACGATTTCGGGACAGATGGGGAAAAATGACGTGGTAGGTATAAGAGAAAGGGTGCGGGGGGAGCGAGAAAAAAAAAAGAAGACAAAAATTAGACAAGATTTCGAGAATACGTAGCGATTGGAACCACCTCGCCACGGCTGGGGGAAGTGGTTAATTACCGTCTAAGTTACCTTTAGAATTTTTCACACAGTAAACGGACGACACTACACTGCAAGAGAGGCGATTTAGTCAACCTAAAAAAATTGAAGCAGAATGGGACAAAAGGGGATCTGCGGGAGCAGTCAGGGCGTCGCCTTAGGGGGCACAGGATTGAGGACCCCCCTTTTGATGAGCTTCACTACTAGTACATTATCTTAAATATTTAATTATATAATATTATAAATACCCGAATTGTAAACACTAAAAACAAGTCTTAGTTGAAACATGTGTTTTAATTGTTTAAATCAAGTTCAAATAAAAATTATTTCATATAAAATTAAATTCTGTAAATACCGTTGCCAAGGCAAGATTAAAATATATTATAACTACATTTTTCTTCTAGATAACTAAACTCTTCCAGTACACGCCGCAATTCACTACAACGGACGAATGATTTGGCACTGGCGACACCCAAGGCTGCGAACAATTATATTCGCCACACGAATCTAGTGTTCCGGTCACCCAAATACGTATTTTAGTCTTTAAGACAGCTTGCACGTAAGGCAACACTGGTTGGACAACGGCCTATGCAAATTAAAAATATTTAGCGATGGCGGCGCACATCGCTAGTCATGTTTCCACAGAGCTGCCGTCGAACAAATATACTTTGAATAGTTCATTAGCCCAAATGACTGCTCACAACCTTGGACGTACACCAATTTGATCAACCGCAAAGTACGGTGGTTTTAGTGCTCAGGTTTTACTAATCGGCTAGTGTACTAATAGCTAATAAACTTTTTGCAGCGCAGGTTGTTGCAATAATTAGGCGAAATTCAGAGCCGCCCTACAATCATACTTTTTGATTTCTTTTAAGGATTTGAAATTAATGCAAACTTGAATGATTTCGTCAATCTCGCTGAAATGACAAGTTGAATAATCACCAATAATTAATGAAGAATAATTAATTCAAACATGAATTTATTCAAAGGCGAATGCTACCTTACTGGAGCATCCTAAGCAAATGTCGTTAGGCAATAATAACCTGCGCTGTGTCAAGTCCACTTCTCAAATTTTTTGTCATCTCCAAGCACTAAAAATCATCGTGAATTCGGACTGTTGCGCTCGCGGAATCATCGCCGAAATCGCTCACAAGACATGAGGGCAACCAAAGGGGACTTCAGGGGGGATACACAAAGGTAGGGGGGGGGGGGCAACAAATAAATATATAACGGGTAGTTGTGGACGACAGAGAAAATCGCCGATGGTGCGTGGGAGAGATTGGTTTATATGGTAACCTCTTCAGGGAGATTGCATCCCTCACGTGCTCATAGTCCTCGACGGTCCTTACGAAGCAAAGGTTGTCACATTGCAGTCAGCCCTGAGACAAGAGGAATGGGACACGAATTGAAATAAGACGTGTGCCTCTGTTCGCCACTAGCCAAAATTATGTAAACACAACCCGATCCCAAAAAGAATAGAAAAAAGCCAAGACTCCAGATTACTTTAAATTTTTATATTTCATACCGCTGGTCTCGTCACGATAATAACCTCCCTTTGTTACCCACATTATGCGAAACATTTTAAAACAAAAAAAATATGTAAAAGCGAAACAAAAAAATACAATTCAGGTATGCATGACGCAAAATTTTTAATGAAAAAACTAAGCATATTTTATATGGAAAACAAAACTAGGTTTCATGAATCAAATTTTTATAATTATTTCTTACAACCGAAAAAAAAATACCCAAACCCCAAGACCGATTGCAAACGAGTTAAGAAATTTTCCAGCAAGTCTGATTTTAAGTTTTTGACGAGACAAAATTGTTGGGTCTCACATAGATCTTTTGAATGGACAAACATACTCCCACCAAGTGTGTACGCATTCCAACTACCTCGGTTCACTCCGTCTGTGTGTGTGATAGGGAAACAACAACTCGCTCGCCTAGCGGCAATGACTGACACTGACTCTTTAGTTTCAGTCGTCATTTGTGTGTGTGGCAAGTTCTTTCTACAAGACAAAACGGGGAACAGTGTAAGAGAGCGCCACCAAACTCAAAAAAACGTTTTTTCATCATTCAAAGAAATAATACGAGAAATGGGACGGAACAACTCGACTCGGGGAAGAGTGTGTCCATTCGGAGAGACGGGGACCAGACTTGCAGCTGCTGAAAAACAAGCAAAACATTCACAAGCCAGCCGCAGACTAGCACTCTAAGCATGGGAATGCATGGATTAAAAAGCAGGGTGTCTTTCAAAAAAGATCGAAAAAAATTACAATTAGTTGTTTTAGCAAATTTTGCAGAACGCGAATTAAAAATGATGAGCTTGAAGAAATCTGTGCACAATTTCGCTGCCGCACAATACGATATAACTTTTTGATTTGACAGGTTAAATATAAAAATTACTTAAAGTTTTGGGGGGCCTTTTAATGTTTAACGATAACAGAAAACTATGAAGAATTTCAACACGCCCTTAGAAGACACAAAAACCTTTTTTGTTGTCTCCCGGCATCTCGAGTGACACCCTGCTCGAAAACTTCCCAACAAAAGGATTGACCACACAGCTCTATTTCCAAAACAAGCCCAGGTTGCCAGTTATCCTCTTATGTTGTTTTTAGAAGAAACAATTTTCATTAGATATACACGTTTTTTTTTTAATTCACTGAAGTGACGGGTCACATTTTCACCAGTACCCCGAGCCAAAGCCCGCGCCGGGAATCGAACCCGAGACCGCCGAACCACAGTCCGTCGCTTAACCAACTGCGCTACGACGGGTTGTAAAAATATTTTGATCTGTCTATCCTTTTGTTGGAAAGAATGAATCCATAATAATGTGCCGTCTGCCAACGACTACTGAGCATCACATTAACGATGACTGCCAAATCAAATATACAATTTGAATTCACGTAACTGTTCTACAATCGTCAAGGAAACACGCCACATATTCGATTTAGCAGTCAATGTGTGATCATGCGACGCCGCTCAAAATCGAAAGCATTACAGCGACAATTACTGATGGGAAACGAGGTCACGCCAACGACACGACACTAGCCAAGTTCGCAATGCCAGACATCCAAGTTCTCAGTTTGAACCGAAATTAACCTTTATTAAAAACTTGAAAGAAAACAAGTCTCAATTATTAAACCAAAAAGATTGACGATCGATTATGAAACATGTTTTTACATTTTAAACTTGGCATTAAATGTAAATGGATGAGTCTTCAAATGGAACTATCCCGCTAGTCTCGTTAAGCATAGCGACCTTAGGGCTCATGCTAACACAGAGCCCGGTATTCCGCATTTCAGTCCGCTGCACGTATTTGCGAAACTCACATTGAACTTATAACGAACCATTCAATGCAAGATTGAAGACTCAAAACGGTTACTATCGCTCTATAAAAACAGGAACCCGATTATCCAGAAAATAACCAATTCAGGCTCACGGCGTTACTGAACAGAGTTGTAAGAGAATAGTAAATATTTGCTTTTTATGAGAATTAACAGTGACCAATAATGTAGCCATGGAGAAAATAAATAAGAAAAATTCGCTTTCAAAAAGCACTATGTCATTCGATTAGCAAATTTAGATATAATTTTAACTCAAAACTATGAATACTGACTGCCACCCTAAAATAAAATAGGCGACCAGCTACGAAATTAACGCGATAATTTTAACTTAATTTAAGCAAATCGAATTACACATAATTTTTAAAAACTATTACAACGCGCTTTTCTTAAATTTTAATATATTTTTAAATTTATAACCGAATCCATCAAAATTTATAAGGTTCAATTCAATTGATCGGATAAAGGCTATGAGCGCAAATAAACCCAGACACCACATGCAACAACGGCTGTCCAGATTGCATAGGGCGTCAAAAATGAAAACAATGAACTTAATTGCCAGCACCTCGAAAAGATAATAAAAAATGGCGAGTAAATTCAAAACGATAATTTCATCCCAAACCCTATTATCTCATCGCTATTTTAATAAATATTACCGTTTAATTTAAAATAAACTGATTCCAGTAAACTGAGACATCCCAGTGCCAGGCAATATCAAGTTTACTGTTTGTCATTTTCGTACGCCCATTATCCAGGTATCGGCTTCCCACACGGCCTAAAAAATAGTCAAAAAAGGGGGAGGGATGGGATAGCGGAGAGAAATTTTCGGCATCGTCAGTGTAAATTTTCAAGTATCTATGGCTCTAACACAACCCAACACGGGGATTTTGTTCATTGTCACGGAACGTCTGCAAAGACAAAAATATTCCCAATGTATTACAAGTTTTCTTATACCAGAGGAAGGAAAACCGTTCATGAAACTTAATTTCTGGAATAATCAGCAACACAAGGTACCTTTGAGACATCCGCGCAACGATTTTTTAAAATTTGCCGTGCGTCTCAAAGACTTGCACCCTTACCAAAATATAGTGGACAACCATTTTTTCGCAACCTCCTCATCATCATAACGCTAACAGTGACTGAACACAGAGCCGTGATTTGGCCAGTAGTGCGATACTCAAGCCTATAGCAAAAAAATAGGTCAAAATTGTTTTAGGGAATTTCGTGTTGAGAGCGACTGATTGAGAAATGGAACGGTCGCAATATACTTCTTATTTGCTTTCGAAAATCACCTCGGCGGTGCAACTGGACCATCATTTCGCCCATGGCCAACTTTTCCAATCCTGACTGGATTGGACAGTTTCATCGGAATGAATACAAAAACCAACAAGGTTTTGGACACGGCCATTTTAGGACTGGACAAACTTGACCTACCCCGCGTTTGAACGGCGCCTCCAGCATGGCTTCAACATCGAAATCGTCCGCCATCGTTGTCACCTCTCGAGTATTCACCATAAACTGTTAAAATCGACCTGCGAAATAGCAAAAAAAAAAATGCAAAATTAGCGTCGAGCATGTATTGCTATACACATGAATTATTTGAAAACGTAACATCAATTCAAATTTAAAAAGGGGAATCTAAAATAAAAAGGATTATAGAACGACAATCAGAGATCGGCAACAAGTTTGGAGTAAAAGATGACAGGATTTACTATGAACTTCTTTACAATAAAGGGTTAACAAGTGCACTTGCATTTATTTTGTCCATCCAATTAACCCAATCTGAATAAGGAAATGTGACAACACTGAATTTATGTTATCTTAAAATCCGATTTTAAATTGGTTTAGTCTATGTCCTTGAGTGCACATGGGGATCGTTCTCTCGAGGACAGTCTGTGCGTCCAAATAGAAATATGACGTCTGAATTATGTAAAATATAATGCAAGTTGTGCTCGGAATAGCGCCGGACGAGAAAAGACGAACAAGAGTTGGCGATAACGATAGGTTACTACAATTTATTGTAAGAATTCAACTATTGTTCGTCTTTTCTCGTCCGCCGCTGTATGTGCGTCCGTTAACACAGAATTTTAAGATTACCCGGGATACTGGTACATTTTCAACACACAAGCGATCACATCAAATTATGTGATCAGTTGAAAATTCAATTGACACAGGGGAACCAACCTTCTAAGATAATAGAAAAGGCCGTCAAAACCATATGCAATCGAGGCTTACTTCTGAGATGACTTGGCATCACATGTATGCATTGCACCAAGCGTTGTTGCTAACACGTAAATGGTCGACGGCCATATTGTATCGAATGAAAATGAGGGGGGAGGGAACAAGCCTGGGCCCTCACTCCACGTGGCGCAATTAATCAGACAATTTAAAATATTGCCTAGACCAAAAGTAACCTAACAAACATATTTCGTAATAAAAATAGTTCCTGCACTAATGTTTTAACTGATGGGCAGATTTTAAAAAGCGCAGTTTGCAACAAAGGGCTTGGGTCCCAGGCTGAATTTGGCTCAGCCGAAACAGGCTAGCCTAGTTCAGCTTCGTTACCAGATTTCATTTACTCATTTTGGTATCTAAAAGATGCCACTAACTAGTTTTTCATCCCATCAGATTTCCCCATCTTAATATATCGGCCTGCTGCAAGAACAGCCTATCGTTACAACAAATTAAACGCGTTGTGGGCGTATGTTTCGAAACCAATTTTGGCAAGTCAAGCAGGAACGCCATTTTAATTTCGAAGTCATTCACACGAAAGCCACATTAGGATTTAGATGGGGCGCGTCCAATAAATTATCATTATTTGGCAACGGTCCGCATAAAAGATGCAATAATCCAAATTAAAAACATGGCGTACCCTACCTCAATCCGGAGCAAACTACATCCAAGTGAACGCTATAAACTACATGAGCGCGTGCGTTTCACGCAAGAGGTAGTTTTTGCACGCTTATTTTGTCCGAAAAAAGCTAGCAAACCGCTGGAAAATGTACTTATCATGACGAGAACTTACCTTTTTGCACAGATGGACACGAAATTGGCTCAATCTCACGGTCAGCGCTTGCAGGTATCTGGAAAATGTTTAGACACACGCATAAAATAAATCACCTTATCTGCTTCTTCACCGGAAGTTGAGTTAGTTAACGAAACACGAAAGCCGGAAGTTGAGGCTTTTGAAATGAGCGTCTTCCCATAGGTCCACCACCATTACAAGTAGCTAATAGGTGTGCCGTAGTAGTGCAGGTGCTGCATAATGATTGGTTGTCAGGAGCAATATATTCTCTCTCTAGACTCTTGCGCGCGCTACGGGGTTCACAAATGTTATTTATATATTCACCATTCGGTCAATAGGTGGCAGCACCATCCTGGCTGAAGATTGAACATGGCGGGAGAAACAAATGTGTGAGACGGCATTCGATGGATTTCGTTCGAGCTTTAAGTTCGGATTTCAAAAGTTTCAGTTCGGGACTTAACTTACGAACGGCTTGACGAAATTTAATAAAATGACAACTCGTCGTAGCCCAGTTGGTTAAGCAACTGACTGTGGTTTCGGCGGTCCCGGGTTCGATTCCTGGCGCGGGCTCTCGAAAATTTCGATCCCGGGGTACTGGTCGTTCCCCTCACATAGTGCTTAAGTACCAAGAGGGGACGTAAGGCCTGTAGTGCGGTTGACTACAGTTAATAAAAAAAAAAAAAAAATTTACCTGCAGATAGTTTCTCACATTAGTTGTCTAGCGACGAAATGTCATATATCGATTTTCAGAATTTCACAATAAATTAACCGTTAACAAATTCCTACAAATCTACCATTCGTCTGAAAAATCAAATATGGCGTCTCCACATCAAGCGAATGATGATGTCGATAACACGTGAAAACAAAGCACACCAGATTACAATTCCAACTACACACATTCCTATTTACCAAAATAATATTTTCAATATAAAAAATTAAAAAGAATTAGCATTATTAAAAATCAAAATTAATCAAGACAATAATTTAAAAAACCAATTATTTTTCTATTAGATATTTTAATTACCATACGTTTGAAAATCTCAGTAAGAACCAAGAAAGCTAGATATCTATATCTAGCACCCATACCCCGAGCCAAAGCCCGCGCCTGGAATTGAACTCGGGACCGCCGAACCACAGTCCGTCGCATAACCAACTTATTTAGTTTATTGACGATCTTGTTGCCAATTTTTGATTTCAGTCCAAGCAATTCCCTTATATATTATTAGAGTTTTATCTTTGTAATTACAATCCAAAGTCCACAAGATAGGGGCAACCGACCGAGCTATTTATGGTACAAAATATATCTCAAACTACACTGTATGTGGACAGCCGCTGTACTCGAATTCAGCATAGCAGAATTCGGAATTGGAGCTCAGTTTTGGATCTGTAAACTTCTGTTTTTATGCACATAAGAAATGTCTGAATTAGTAACTGTATCTTCAGCTACGTTTTTAATTATTCTAGTCGTTATCGCGACATTTGGTACAACCGGAAGTAGAATCTATCGCGCGCCTTTTGGATCATTTCACAATGAAGGTAAAGCTGCTAAAACTCAATTTAATTCTTAAATGAAGCCGTTCACACAAAATTGCAAAAGAAAATGAAACTAACAATATAAACGGTACTAATGAGTCGGTACGTTTAATTCTAATAATTTTATTCCATAATGATTTTTGACAACTACATTTTATAATTGCGTACGATTCGTCGTAGTCCAGTTGGTTTAGCGACTGACTGTGACTCGGCGATCCCGGGTTCGATTCCCGGCGCGGGCTCTCGAAAATTTCGATCCCGGGGTACTGGTCGTGCCCCTCGCATAGTGCCTATAAGCACCATGAGAAGTACGTAACGCCTGTAATGCGGTTGACTACAGTTGATTGTGAAAAAATAAATTTCTGAAGATCAAATCCGCTTCATGTTTTCTTCCATTAGAAGAGAAACAAATTGCAATTGTCATATTTCAAAATTTAAAAAAATTGTCGTTCCAACAGATTCCGTCGGAGTCTCCGATTCCCTCAATTGTTCCTTATCGGACGAATTAATCAAAGAGATTGCCAGTTATGATTGGTTACTTCCAAATATTAGCAACTTGGTTCTGACCGGCGCGCTCAAGGGCTCCACCTATCAGAATTTGGCTACCTTCGTCGACACTTTCGGCTCTCGCTACACTGGAACTGAAACGCTGGAGAATTCCATCGACTATCTGGTTGACTTCTTGAAGAAAAGCGGTCTGGAAAATGTGCACACAGAAAACGCGACTGTGCCAGTGTGGAAACGGTTAGAATTTTATTCGCTTTTTTAATCGCTTATTTAACTCGCCGATTCTGCTCAATGCCTAAACGCACGCTGCTCAAGTATGCTTGGATGAAGGCATTCTTTGCCAATGTTATACTAGGATATTAGCACTTGATGAGGGGCACATTAGAAGTATTTCGTCGTAATACGCCCTAAATATGTTATAGTTAGCATTAAAAATCAATTCCAACACCTTCGCATGCGCAGTGCAACATCTATATTTTTACAAAATAAATATTTGTGTTATTCTTCCGTTGACAGGGGAAATGAGTCTCTGTACTTGGTCGAACCACGCTCAAAAAAGTTGGCTCTGCTGGGGTTGGGTAGCAGCATCGGCACGCCGCCAGGTGGCATCACCGCAGACGTCATCGTCGTCACCAGTTATGACGAATTAACCGCTAAAGCCAATTCGGTTAGTATCCGCTTACCAATAATCTTTTATACAAATTACGATAATTTACTTGGGGGAGGGGTGTGACAGCAATACGCGCCTCTCTGTGTCTCTCGGCACGACACATTTGTGCTTGACACATGGCACCGAACTTCTGACCAATTAGGAAGAAAATTTTGTCACCTTTCCAAATCACTGACTGTCACATCTCTACATCTTCTGGGTCGGAAGTTATGAATTTTTTTTGTAAAAAGTCGAATTAATTTGAAATCAATTGGCCAGTGGGGTGTAAGTATGGTTAAATCAATTGGCCGGTTAAAGGATTAAAGAAACCAAAAATTGCCAGTTGGCTACTATGAAAAATTGTAGATTTCCTATTGTTTCTCAAAATTTCAACCCCTAAGGATTATTCGGTTCCCTTAAAGACTATTCGACCCGTGCCTGTACGATGTCAGGTACACGTTAAAGATCCCTACCTGGGTAGCTGGGCTAGCCAGTAGCCTAGTCTAAGCCTGGGCTAGGCAAAATTACCAGGTCGCCTCCTGGGGGGGCTTTGAGCGGTTAAATCAAGCGGTATACCCCTTAACAAATAATAATAAAGACTATTCGGATGACAACAAATAAGAATTCTATTTATGCCATCGTGAGTGGGAAGAAATAATTAACCATTGTTTTCTGTGCGTCAGTCATCAGCACTGTTCAAAAATGCGCCTTCCATTTAAATGAAATGTAAAGCCTTAGGATTTGTGTCCGTACGATATCAGTTACACGTTAAAGATCCTTTCCTTGGCGGCGAATCTAGGCAATCAAAATTATCGACAACCCTTATTTCTTCTTTGCACTTACCATATTTTTAAAGCTTAATTACTAGTGATATAATAATCACATTTATTGATTGCAATTGATGTACTCAATTAAACTGAGTATCCTACACAACATTAATACAGGTACCGGGAAAAATAGTGGTATACAACCAGCCCTACTATAGCTACGGTCAGTCTGTGGCCTTCCGGTCCAGCGGGGCATCTCACGCAGCCCAGTATGGTGCGGTTGCGGTCCTGGTCCGCTCGGTCACGCCACGGTCCATCTACTCCCCCCATACCGGATGGCAAGCCTATGACACTTCTCTCTCGCCCAACCTCATTCCCGCCGCTTGCATTACGGTGGAGGACGCGGAAATGTTCCAGAGAATGACCGATCAAGGTAGAAATATGCACATTTAAACTGCTAATATATTTTTAAAAAAATTTGTATAACGAAGTTGCTGAAATTTCTTTCTCCTGCGGTGTTGCTGCACACAGGCCAAGATAGCGTCCAGACAAAAAACGCATTTTCTGCAGATCTAAATAATTTGCCCTGACAACTCAGCTAGAATAAGTCGGAGAATGCACAAATAAAAAGCACAAATTTTATTAACCGGAGTCAGCCGTATAGAAAATAAGACTCGTTGGTTATTTAGTTATTTTAATTTTAATGATACTGGTACTCTCACACTTTAAAAATTCCTGGAAGTCTGAATTTATTTCCAAGTGCTCCTCAAGTGATGATATATTTGCTTTTTGTCTGATTTGCAGGTGTCACTGTGACCGTCACTCTGACAATGGAGGCACAGAATTACCCAGATGGAATTTCGCGCAACACAGTTGCTGAATTGCAGGGAAGTTCCGTACCGGAAGAGGTAATACGCTTGTATAATCAGTCGAGCAAGGATTCTTGAGAAAAGCTGAAGATTTTTAGTCAAAATAATTCATTGGGAGATACCTTTTGTGGCATAACAAAGGATCTAACAATAAATTATTTTTCAAAAAATAAGATAAACAAAGCAAGTAGCAATTTAAATCCTCATGTATATCCGGTTTGATGCGTGCAGGTGGTGATCGTGTCTGGTCACGTGGACAGCTGGGACGTGGGCGAGGGCGCCATGGACGACGGCGGCGGAATCTTTATCTCGATGTTGGTGCCCTACGTGCTGCGTGACCTTGGACTTCGACCTCGACGAACAGTCCGAGCCGTCCTGTGGACAGCGGAGGAACCTGGCTGGTTCGGCGCCGAGGCATACAGCGCGGCACACGCAGACGAGCTGGCCAACTTCAATGCCGTGCTTGAATCAGACGAGGGCACGTTTGACCCAACCGGTCTCACCTTCACAGGTATACACAAGAACAAGAAATTCAACGTTTTTCCTTTCCAAGTCTTTAATATTCACTAGAAATGACGGTGTATTTATTATCCAATTCATTTTATCTATCTATTATCACGAGCAGGCACTAATGAAGCCGCCTGCATGCTGCAAGAGATTCTGAAGTTGGCGGCACCGCTCAACGCCACCACCCTCCAGATCCCTGACGATGGCTCTGACACGACGGTGTTTGCCCAGTTGGGCGTACCAGCGGGTAGTCTGACAGTGTCCGGCGAACACTACTACGACTATCATCATTCGGACGGTGACACCATGACAGTGGAGAATTCCGACCAGCTTGATCGGTGCCTCACCGTCTGGACGTTGGTGGCCTACGTGCTGGCTGATCTCAGTCAACGCCTGCCCGTGGCCAATGCCACAGTTACCAACGCCATCTAGCAAACAGAACTTGATCCCGTATCAGTTTTCAGAATTTATTTTGGGTTTCGCAAATCTACAATTTCTTAATTTTTCCTGAAGGTCAGATATAAACGCTGTTTATCGACGATCTTGCAAGCCATCATTCTACTGAGTATATTTTGGTTATTGCTACTATCGGCTTCATAAATACTATTTTGAACCCCTACAAAGTGTTTAACCTGCATCGCACCTTCAGAGGACAATGCTCTAAGGCAAATTTACACTTTATAGGGAGCAGCATAGCGAGAAAAATTATGTGCAATCTTCATGAAATTCGCTATTGTAAATGGAAAAACTCGTCTTTTTCAACTGTATTTGTTCATATTTTGATAATGAGTTTTCGTTGCAACCTTCCAAAGTGCTCGGATATCTTTCGAGTGTGGATATTCTTTATTTATTGAAAATACAAAAGCTGAAATATTGCTTAAGAACATAAACTACTAGCAGATATATTTGCTTGAAATCGTTCGAATAAAATCCAAACGATGTCACTCAGAGACCTCGAAATTTTTTGTAAGAGTGTATTTGATAAGTGTAACGTAATCGTTATTTAATTATAAATAACGATTACAGAACGCCTGTAGTATGGTTGACTACAGTTGATTAGTGAGTAAAAAACGTTCTGTAGATCTTTCTACAACGATGATTCATAAAAATAATTAAAACTAGCACTAGCAAAGACAGGTATTTTAAATATTAAATCTACAGAGAAGAAGCCCAAGTTGCCTCTTTTATCCTCACGTAGCCTTACATAACTTGTGTAGCCTCTCTTCGCCTCTGCAAATATTAATCACTTCCGTTTCACACAAATACTTAAGTTATGCGCAAAATTTACAACCATTCTACTGTATAGTGTAGTGTATTTAATTAACCACCTTTAAACGTCTTTTCGGAACAATAAATTTCACTTTTATTAATTCAATTAATTCACAAACTGTGACAATATCAAAAACAAGCCGTGATGCATTTAAAATGATGAGATTAGGATTCTTGTTCCCATCTCTGTAAAGTTTTCTAGACACGAAGCTAAAAAGGGGCGACGCAACCCAGCTAAAAGGAATTAAAATAGTCAATTGAAACATTATGTATGCTTAGCATCCATTTTTACTGGCACACTTCTGGTGCGGCACGTTGAACGACAAATCGGCGATGACGTAAGAGGTGAAAGCGTAGAACGCCAGATTTCTGTCCAACGAATCTGAGTTTTCCACGGTCATGGTATCACCATTGGAGTGATGGTAATTAAAGTAGTCCTGAGCCCACGTCTTGAGTCCTGCGGCCGGCACTCCGTTCTGGGCAAAGAGGGTCTCATCCGAACCGTCATCCGGCATCTGCAGCACGGTAGCATTGAGCGGAGCCGTCAGCTTGAGGAGCTCCTGGAAAATGCAACCAGCTTCGCGGACGCCACTCAAGGCGTAGCCCATGGGATCGGATGTGCCGTGATCAGATTCCAGTACCACGTCGACGTGATGCAGCTCACCTGCGTGATCCAGAAGATATTGGTTGGCTCCCACGTAGGCAAATTCTTCCCCTGTCCAGAGGATGGTCCGAACCGTGCGTCGGGGAACGAGGCCCAGTTGTTTGTAAACGACCGGGGTGAGCAGGGAGATGAAAGCTCCACCGCCATCATCCATGGCACCCTGTCCAACATCCCAGCTGTCAATGTGGCCAGATACGTAGACGAACTGAAGAAATAAATTCATATTTTGAGTCATTTTTTAATACGATTATTCCTAGTAAAAACTGATTTCGCGATATTTATCATGCATCATAAACCAGATAGAATGAACAACTTACGTCCAATGGTGTCTCGCGTCCAACATAATCGGCAATCAGATTGCGGGAAATGCCTTCGGGGTCGTTGCGTGCCTCCATCGTTAATTTAACAGTAATTTCAACTCCTAAAAATTAACAATAAACCTGTTTTAACACGTTATAAAGTGGAAAAACAATTTTACTAATACCTATATTATATTGACAATTTTTTCAAATATACCAAAGACAATTGTAAATTAGTGAAATGTTTGGACTGTTGGATGTTTGGACTTTAGTCCAAACATTTCGCTAATTTGGTATATTTGAAAAAATTGTCAATATAATATAGGTATTAGTAAAATTGTTTTTCCACTTTATAACCCAGTTTTAAATTATTGAAAGAGTATATTTATATTTTTTAAATGAAATAAAGAATGAAGAGTAATGAAAATGAAAATTGAAATTCTTATATATTATAAGTTGATATTAAAACTGTATAATGATAATGAAAATTTAATGGTAATTGCAAATTTATTGAACTTTTCGTAAATGGATAATTCAAAATTGAGATTTAAAATATTAATGTAGGATGTTGCCTGTACCTCGGTCGCTCCATCGCTGGAACATCTCTGCGTCCTCCACTGTGATACTGGCGGCAGGAATTTGTGTCACACCAGCGTCATAGGACAACTTCCCGGTATGAGGCGTGTAGATGGAAGCGGGTGTGACGGAACGGACCAACGCGGCCACAGCTCCCAATCGAGCAGCTTCTGTCGCTCCGTGGGACCGGAAGCGAACGGATTGGTCGTAGCTCACCCACGGCTGGTTGTACGCCACGATCTTCCCCGCAACCTAATGGCGACATAAAGTGACGGCCATCCTTAAAATCATAAATCCTGAAGTCGTATTATGCCAAATGATGGTAAAAATCTTTTGGGCGAAAAATTACTGTACCAGGGCAGATTTGTTGTAGAGCTCTTCGAAGCTTTGCACTACAATCACTTGGGCAGTGATGCCCTCAGGAGGTGTGCCCACACTTAAACCTAAGCCCAAGATGGACAATGGCTTGCTTCTGGGTTCAATCAGTTCCAACGATTCAGCACCCCTTCAGTATAAGAAATATTATCATTTTTAATTTCTTAAAATAGGTAATCGACACTCAAAAGACAAGTTCAACTAAAAAGTGGCATTATAAAAATATATTGCATCGAATTTCCATATTTGCAAGTACCCTCACCTGATCCAGACTGGAACAGTAACATTCTCGGTTCGGACAATTTCCAAACCATCGGTTTCCAATTGGTCGATTATATAATCAATGGAATCCTCCAAATTCTGACTATATTGGAAAATTTAAATAAAGACACCTTCAAGATTATCACATTAATTGTCATCGAATTAATTGTTTCACATGTTGAAGGTTTCAAGAAATCAGACAATATAGTTAAATAATTATTTCAAATATGTTCAATATTTCAAATAAGTTTTCCCCAAAGGCATTAAAAGCATAAAAAGGGCAAAGACATTGAGCGAGGATAGTTGATGTCTTTTAAAATTGGATTCAGTAAAATGTAGGGAGTCTATAGGCGCGTTTTTACAATGTTGAGCATGCCCTGAAACTTACCTTCCAGTTATTCGGGATCCAAAGGTGTCCACAAATTCCGCCAACCGAGCATAGGTGACTCCCTTGAGGGCTCCGTTCAGGATCAAATCCGTGAAGTTCTGGAGCAGTGGCGCATAGGATGCGATCTCGTTGACATAGTCGGTGGAAAAGTTGCTACAGTTGACCACCACGTCAAAGGTGGTGGACACCCGAGACTGGTCAAACAGCATGCTCATGCTCAGGCCGAAACAGAGCACGAGCGGCAGGACAGTGACCATGCTGCCGCGGAGCGTCCGCGAAGCCATCCTTATATAATTTTTCTAATTCGTCATTTTTGACAAAAAACAGAAACATGCTGAAACGGCCTGAGAAGATGGCATGTTAACAGCACAGTAAATAATTGATTAAATTGTTATTAATTTGTCAGCCAATTTTAGCGAACGCCAGCTTGGAAATAATATTATTATCCAATTTTAGCGAACGCCAGCTTGGAAATAATATTATTTTTCACAAAATTTAACTTCGTCAAAGGCATTCAACCTTTACTATTACTAAAAAGATTGTAAATATTTGTGATTTGTGAAGCCAAACAAATGGTCTATGTCTGTTGCTAACTGAGCTGGCTTAATGAATTAAACTTTAAACAATTTTATAGCTTTACGTGGTGAATTGATATTTATCCCACTGCATGCCGCCATAAAAATTATTGAATAATTAAAATTTAAAAGAGTTTACGAACTGTATAAAAAGTGAATTTATACTTACAATGAATTCACTTAAGGGAAGTCGAAGACACGCTCGCTGGGTAATGCCAACTTTCCTTGATCAGAACCACTGCAGCATTGACGATGAGCCAACGCGAGACTCGAACTTTAATGCCAGCCAAAATAATAATAATTGCAAGTCATACGCCATACATGTACATTTTGTGCCAAGAATTGTGATAAACACATCCTGGTAAATACAGCGTCTTATCTAAAGGTGACAATGCGAAACGTATTTAGACAATCTTGTTCCCGATGCCATTTGATGGCACAGAAAGCAGTGTGTGGACCACTTCAAAGTAGTTGCTAATAACCTGTAACGTGATCAACAAATGATAGAAGAAATAGGTCCAACAGTTCAACCTGACAGAAGTTACAATTAAAATCGTAAAAATGCTGTGGTCCTGATTATGTCTGATTATTAATCTGTACAAGAATTTGAACAACTGTCAATTAAAGTTACAATTAAAATCTTAAAAATGCTATGGTCCTGATTATGTTTGATTAATAATCTGTACAAGAATTTGAACAACTGTCAATCAAATCTTTTTTGTAGGAGCATTTGTATGTTCGGTGTGTCTGTGCGTGTTATCGGTTAGTCATATTTATTACCAGTATAAAATAAAGTGTCAAGCTTAATTTGGAATTATTTTTTTAGATAAAAAATTCAAAAATATTCCTCACATACTTTAGCAAGACACTATAAAGTATTAAGCCCTCATATATGTTCTCTGTATTTGAAGAGTATAATACATTTTGAAAATGAAATGCTATTGAATATTGCAACATCGAAATGAAAATTCGGCGTGTAACGTCTGATTAACCGTAACGTGTGATCGAATAATCATTAAGAAATTAATTTTTTGCAAATATTAAAAGTGGGTATTGTGATAAAGCGTCACCTGGTGTTCTATCGGAATAAGATAAACCAAAGAGAAAAACGGAAACAGCATGCTGAAAGTTGCGCTGTGTCACGCGATTATCGAAATAAATATTTAAATGAATGATGGAAAGAAATGATCAAATAGACAACAATCATCTTTATTAGCAAAAAATAGTATTTAGTCAGAAAAAACTTTATCAGATTTTCAGTATACACTGCATTCATAAAAATTATAATGTCTATGTTAATTATCTTAAAGAAGTGCGTTCAGTGGCTAAAAACCATATACAAAAATAAAACGTTTTGACAATTGGGAATGATTAAAGCCATTATTAATTGTCAAGCAGAGTAGCTTTTCCGAAATTAAAAAAAGTAGGCAATGAAAGGCATTTACAAAATAATTTTCAAAAGCAAGCTAATACTTCGCTTTCAATGACATCGACAGTTATTGGAGAGATATTTCAAAAGACCACTCTTTGAAATGCTTAGCATCCATTTCGGCTGGCGCACTTCTCATGCGGCACGTTGAACGACAAATCGGCGATGACGTAAGAGGTGAAAGCGTAGAACGCCAGATTCCTGTCAAGCGAATCTGAGTTCTCCCCGGTCATGGTGTCACCATTAGAATGATGGTAATTAAAATAGTCCTGGGCCCACGTCTTGAGTCCTGCGGCCGGCACTCCGTTCCGGGAGAAGAGGGTCTCATCCGAACCGTCATCCGGCATCTGCAGTACGGTAGCATTGAGCGGAGCCGTCAGCTTGAGGAGCTCCTGGAAAATGCAGCCCGCTTCGTGGACGCCACTCAAGGCGTAGCCCATGGGATCGCCTGTGCCGTGATCGGATTCCAGTACCACGTCGACGTGATGCAGCTCACCTGCGTGATCCAGAAGATATTGGTTGGCCCCAATGTAGCCGAACTCTTCTCCCGTCCACAGGACAGAGCGCAGGGTGCGTCGGGGAACGAGGCCCAGTTGCTTGTAAACGACCGGGGTGAGCAGGGAGATAAAAGCTCCACCGCCATCATCCATGGCACCCTGTCCAACATCCCAGCTGTCGATGTGACCAGATACGTAGACGAACTGCGAAAAGAGAATTGAGATTTTGAGTCCTCTTTAAATACGATTGTTCTAAGTAAGAATAAATTATATAATCAGTATTTGCCCTGCATAACTTTGTAAAGATTTGAAAGTGGGGAATAGCTCCCATTAAAAAAATCCAATACAGTTTGTATGATACGAGAAATTAAATTATGGGCTTATCACCATTAAAGTTCAAGCCCTGATTCATTTCGAGCCCGGCTAAAAGAATCAGATAGACTGAATGAACTTACGTCCAATGGCGTCTCGCGTCCAACATAGTCGGCAATTAGATTACGCGAAATACCGTCGGGCTCACTGTGCGCTTCCATCGTTAATTTGACAGTGATTTCAACTCCTTAAAAATAGATATAAAACTGAATTAGCATATTCTCTCGCCAAAA